>JAOYSI010009022.1:0-42274 GCA_025775065.1 Hiodon alosoides | reverse complement strand
ATAAGACACTAACTTAAAATAACCAAAAGTTAGATTTTGATGCAGTGAAGGAAGACATGAAGGACGGAAGGAAGGCACACATGAGATATAGGTTGATCTCATCTGTCTTGTTATGGATAACACATGCCACAAAGCACTCATAAATGATCATTCTAGGTGTAAATCATCTCTAAACAGGTTTTAAACTCTCATAGTGTTTCACAAAAAGGTGAAAGTGAACCCTCTGAATTACTGTGCCATATACCGGTCTGCCACCAGCTCCATGTTCAAACAAGCACTATATTTTGGTCACCTCAAGGAACCATGAGACTGATACACTGGACTCATTAAAAAGGTAGGATTAGTAGATGTTTGGTGAACATTAGGGGGGCTTCCCGAAGAGAGGGACCTCTTCTTCACCCTGTGTTGATTATGATAATAGGAAGATGACATGGGTGTATACAGACATGCACTTTAGAAAATCGTTGTGCACGTACCGTTGTGCACATAGCAACTGGTCTTCGGTAGCAGCTCAGCCTTTTTACCTGTTGAGTGAAATGCAAGATGTCCTCTTTGGGAAAGAGATTCTGATCTAAGTTCCCTTTCAAATACAAAATATCAACCACTAATTGTTTATTTTCCCCCTGAATTCGCTGCAGTATGCCAATTTATGCCAAAGTGCTTGACGTCATGAGACCGCAAAATGCAATCTGAAGCAACTGAAGTACCCACGTTGGTGTCTTCTAGTATATGTTTTGTGAATATTGTTTTTTGCGAGCTTCTTTTTTCCGATGTGCACTATGTGTGTGATAGCAGGTGTGTCGCTCATGCACCTTGGCTACTGGCAGGAAATGCAAGTGAACTAGCAGCACCCGGCTATGGCTCACGGCGCCCCACAAGCTGGGGATGTCACCTATTTCCTGCATGAGGCGGAGCCTTGCCCACATCCCGCCGGTGGGATTCTCCATCCAGGCATTGGCACTGCTTGACAGTCTGGCCTTACTGTCTAAGGATTCCAGCTAGCCTTACAAGCAGTGTTGTGTAAAAAAGAGATTCACTGTGGGCATGCCAGGCAAGGGTGTTGGCTTCTGCCTTGGGAGGGCTCAATGTGGACCAGTTGGGGGAACTCCAACAGAAATTCAAAGTTCCTGAGCCAGGAGATGGGCAGGGAAAAAATTGAGCCTGATCGCAGAGTGGCTTCAACTTGGTCAAAACATTAGGGTCCTGTAGTTGGTGCAATGGGAATAGCTAGAGGGAGGAGGAGACGGTGATAGGTTAGTAGCATAGAAATTTGTCAGTTGTTGAACTGATTGGAAAATGTATAACTGCAACATGTGAGGAATCTGTAAAATGACTTACTGGATGGTAGTATTTATAAGTGCAACCTAAAAAATTGTTATTTTATATTTTGTATTTTTAGTCACCTCTGTAAGATTCAGTAAGAGTCCAGCTTACTTCCTGTTTCCACCTTATAAAATGAGAAATGTTGAGAGAAGCAATGTGGTAAAAGTAATGTTGTAAAAGAAATGTCTCTGGCCACCTCACATGGGGCTTAAATAGAGTTAAGGTTAAAATTCAGTAGATCAGCAAATTGCATTTATCCATGAAAATTAATGAGGGACAAGGGAGCTTTTCTATTCCAAAGAACATAAACTGTTAAAACTGTTAAACTGGTTTTATCAGAATAGTTCAATACTATTATTTTGGTATTTTTACATTATATTATAAATGGAGTATAAATGCAAATTAGTGAGCTGCTACTCAGAACGCCTTTTCACAGAGGTGAGCTGGTCAACCCTGCCTTCACCAAAAATGATTTAGTTATGGGTCGTTATTCCTGATAGACCCATAACTACTTTGCTAAATTAAAAACCTGTGAAAGTCATGAGAGCTTTTTTCCACAAAAGGGACAAAACATCCTTAGAAGATACAAATTTAACCCACATTATGAATGTCTATTGTCATTATTTAAATTTAACTTAATATGGAGGACCAAAGTACTAAAAATGAAATAATTAAATAAGTAAAGTTAAATAATTAATACTGCTACTTAGTATTATATCTTTATTTTGTCTCTATTTTCTAAAGTTATCATATTGTTTAATGCTATTACATTAATTGCATATTAAATTTTTAATTCATTTCTTTAATAATACAATCATATATTTAATCATTTAATATTTGATTACATTTTTTGAATACTCCATAGCTGTACATCTTTCACTGCATCGCTATGGCCAGCTGATTCTGTTTAATTGTTGTTGTCTGTGAATTTGCCTGCACTTTAAGATGACACTGACTTGCACTTTTGTGCCATCCTAGGTCAAAGATATGTACATGTGCTGAAAAAGAATGCTCTTGGAGAATTCAAGCAAAAAGCATTTCTTGCAGACGGATGTGTAAACCATGGTGTGAGGCGGAGGGATGTAAAACCAGAGAAAAGGATTTTTTAACATCGCAGCAGGCACAGCTGACATAATAGCACCTTTATCATCCTAATGGTGGAGTTTTTTCCAACAAAGCCACGTTGTTACTGAAAACTGGCTCTTGTTTAAAGCAACTGCATATGTAATGAAAGTTGGGAAACAGAGATAAAAGTCTGTACTTTTAGTTATGCATTTCGTTAAAAATTACCCTGCTCAACAGCTGTGGTACATGCTAACAGTATTGCATTTGATGGCACAATTAGAACTTTTGTTCACTCTGACAGAATAATAGTTTTTCATTGTTTCACCCGTGCATATGAGATTAATTTAAGTGCAAATAATGCAAATGAAGTTGAACACCAATCAACCTGCCATATTCTTTGCCCTAAGTAACATGCAAGAAGTGAGTACTCATTTTATTGTTCAAATTTTTTTTACAATCGTCATATTTATGGCTGTATCAGAGTTTGCATCTAAAATAATTATAGGTCATTAAAAAATCACACCTATAATAATCTGAAAATAAACGTATATTAATGTGGCTTATATTAATTAAACAGACTCGACGCTATGAGCTTGATTTAGCTGGTTATGATCAATTTGCCGCTTGTGACCTGGAGAGGACAGCGGGGACACATAATTGGCAAAGTGGTGCTCTGGATGGGATAGGAGAAATCATCAGGACTTCTCTTTCCTTGTCATTTTCGAGCATGCCCGCAGGCTGACAGTCAACAATCGACCCTGAAACTCACGAATGTGCTTCGTTGCCTGCAGGGCAAAAGTGACTCAAAGTTGATTGGATAGGATGTGGAATTACACAAATGTGAATGCTTTCATGAGGTTTAGCCACTTCTCAGGAAGTGTGGTGGGTTAGGGTTATTTGTTTGTAATTTTAAAAAATAGCTCCTAATATTCATTTAGCACACTCCTGCCTTATTGTTACAAAATACAAAGAAAGTTGGATCTAAATGAGTACAAAATCCACAAGAAGGCCACTTAATTAGGTTAATTAGATCTGAAATACAGTGGTCCATTTTCACCTAGGGTTCTATAATGACTGCCTGAAGATAAACCCAGTTTTAAGGAAGTCCTGTTTTAGAACCACAATATAATTATGTAGGACCTCGAACAGATAAATTGTGTTCCTGATTCTCCCTGTGTTACATTGGTCTGAAAGAATAGTTTTGCATTAAATTGCATTACGTTGCCTCAGTTGAAGCTTTTTTAAACACTGTGCCTGAACGTCAATGTTCTAAGGAAAAACTGAGTGTTACAGAGACAGACTGAAAATGTTTGTCTAGAAATTATTTTCAGACTAGTATAAACCAAAAAAAATGTTTTCATGTGCTCAACCCACAAATCCTAAGTCTGTCTTCCCAGCAATATTTCACAGTACACCTCTAAAAGCTTACGTGAGAATATATCTTGTATAATTTTTAGCATTTGTCTGTTCATTGTTTCCCTTCTTACGGCATATGCGCCCTTCAAAGGTATGGTGCCATTACAATTGTTTGTTTGTGAAGAGTAGCACAAGAGGCGCAAAAAAGCATGACCTCCTCTGGTGAAGTATTTTGAACAAAGGCACTACAGAAATGCCAGTTCTGGGATTAAAACTCACAACCATATTAGAACCATATTTCTTTTGTGGATAGTGGGTTGTTGCACCAAGACAGATGTTCACAAAAGGGTAGTCTGTGTGGGACCAGATGGACAATGGAGCATCTGGAATCTCAGAGATGACCAATGAGAGAGGCTTGCCCAGCCCTGTCATTCATTTTTAAAAACAAAAGACTGGAGGATTGGAGATATAATTAAAGCTCAATTCATGATGATTCTTCTTAGTGGAGGCTTTATGGCAGCATGTATCTAAAGTCTAAAGTTTGGTTTGACTAGGCTAATAAATTAAAACTACATTTATCAGTCACCGGTTTTTTGTTGTTGTTTTTTTCATGCAGACCCTTGCTAAAACAATCTTTTGCTCTATAGAAATTAATATCTAATGGTAATGATGTTGGCAGGGAGTTGTACAGCTAGGATTGGATCAGAAATGGACCTTGGGCAGAATGGGGCAGCTGGATGGGGCAGCTGGATGGGGCAGCTGGATGGGGCGGAGTCAAAAAGCTGCAGGCCCTGTGACAGAGAGGCCCCTGCTAGATAGTTTTACACTATTGCAATTTCCTCTTGCTCAAATTTCTACCAGCTCATCTACAATTAAGGTGGGTCTTCCACAATACTCCTGTGTCATATTTAAGCAACAGTAATAATTCATGGAGTGAGACAGTGGCACAGGGGAATGCTTAATTTGATGACATAGCATATTGCTGCTTTGGAATTGAATTTTCTCAGCAGCATGGGGGTGGGGGGGGGGTAACTTTTTCTAGGTTGTCACCCATAACACACAACCCCACTGCCAAAACTGGATAAAAACTGGATAATGAGCTGGCCGATTCCTTCTAATTCATCTCCAAAATTCCCTTGTTTAACTCTGGGTGTGTAATGAGGCTTGAACCTCGTATGCTCCACACTTGTCTTTTTCTCTCTATATGAGGGGAAGGTGCTTTGATTACAATACAGCTGACTACAGCCGTCTTATCTTTTCTGTTGTATAAAACAGTTTTGCTTTAGGCTGTCTCCTGCGAACTGCTACCCATTGGTCTGTTGGAATCCTGAGTGATTGTCCTGCCATGTGCTACAGAGCACTAGACACCTAATGTAGTTCACAGGCCCACCCCCATCCTGTCTCTTTGTCTGTCCTGACTCAAGGTCTATCTCTATCCTCGTTCCATTCTCTCTTCCTCATTCTACCTCTCTCTCCATCTTTAATCCTGCCCCCAGCTTCTCTACCTTACCTTTTCTCCATGCCTCTTCTTCATCAGAAATCCCAGCTGTCCTTCTATTTAAGGACTTCAATACCCTGGCCCTTCACAATCACATCCCTCCATCAGAACTGGTGAACATATGTTAGACAAATAAATATAATTTCTTTACTAGCTGGTAATTTTATTATGGTGCTAGCTAAGTGAATTAGAGTTATTGAGTAATTCTCTCATTCCCCCCCACTTGTGTGTGTCCTTGTGTGTCCAATAAGGTTTGGGTGGGTAGAAAGCATAGCCCAGGAAAAATTAGAGCGGTCATTTTGTGGTGGGATGTTTGTTTGAGAACACTGTCTGCTAACACATTTCCCTGAAATTAAACATTGTAAATAGAGAGGAATAGAAAAGGTAAGAGAAACAACAAGAGCCTGAATGGAGTCTTTGTCTCTTTGGTTATCTTTTTGTTCAAGAGAGGAATTATGGATTCCTGATAAAGAAACTAATCAGGACTCATCGCTGTGACCACTCAGAGGCAACCCCCTACACAATCAGATAAACCTTCACCTGTGTGCTCATCTCAATCCTACTGAACGAACAAGATAATATCTTCTGGCTAATTTAGAATTTACTGTGTATACTATGAATAGAGTTCACTGAATGTCGTTGATCTCGAAATCCCACTCTTTATGCCATTCACGAGCATGCGCCCACCTTATCCTCTCCAAGAATTATTAAAATAAAGTTCTCACTTGATTTTGACAAGGAAAGAAAGAAAAGATTTTAAAAAGTAATCCCTATGCATTACACGTTAATATTCATATTCATATTTGTAAAATGAATAGCGCATTTAACCAGAGGTATAATTTAACTTATACTGGCAAAAGCTACTTGGCATGTAACACGATTTAACAATACAATAGCAACCTTCAAACTGGGTGAAACTTAAGCGAAGCTACAAATTAATGGAGGCCAGTGCTAAACAACGCTACAAATACAAACATTCTTAACCAACAACACATGAGCTAACACTAACTGAAAGTGTTTTTATTTCAGTGGGTTCTAACTTTTTACCACTGGTCTCTGAACAGACTTTGTGTGACTCCTCTTCTGTTGGCAAAACAGACAAAAGTCTTACGGATTGGAGCAAACGGCAATCATACAGTACTAGAAAGGTGAGTACCCAGTAGCTTTGTGTCTGGTGCAGTTATAGGCATTTACAACTTGCGGAAGATGCTCATTCTGCTGGTCTCCAGCAAGATGAAGTCTATAGAGACTAATTTCACCCATACCCCCATACCAATATCCCCAAACATAGACAAAACAACCTTTCTCATCTGACTTTTAATCAAATTAGATGTATCTATCTCTGTTATCAGATCAAGACTTTTGACAAGCTGGAAAACCAGATGTCCGTGTATTCGGCTTCTTCTGGGTGGCCCAGTCCAGTTCGTTTCTTTTAACGTCAGACATGATGCATGCTACCAAAGTGGTACGTAGTTCTAAACTCTCTCAGCCAAGATCTCCTTTTTATGCTCATTACCTGCCCCTGCTTAATCACCCACTTGTAGCCGTCCTGCTTTGGTCGTGCGTTACGCTTTTCTGTGGTTCATGGAACTTGGTGGCGCCAATATTAGAGGAGCTAGCCCCAAAAACTGTAAGACACCTCAGGTCAAGAATATTTACCTGAATTAACAACGTGGAATGATGAGCCTGACAAAAGTTAGCAGTGTCTTAGTGTTTATCAAAGATAAACTAGCTACTGTTCTGACAATGAGGACTCAAAGCATGCGCCATTAAATTACGAATCAATCAATGGTTGCAAATATCATTGGTGGCTAACGTTAGATCAAAATTTATAGTTCAGATTCTTTTCGAGCAACAAAGGTTTTTTTTAATTAAACAGTTTTCAGAAAGGTATTTAATAGTATTTAAGTATTTAATAATCTTGTACGATTGTACAAATTGGCACAAATTTGCCTGATGGCTCTCAAATGCCACTCAAAGATACATTTCCAACTCCAGCTTATAGTCTTTACTGAACAGTGTTGAACAGTGGTCATGGCAACAGTTGTAGTGGTCATGGCAGCAGTTTGTTGCAATGGTCATGGTAATACTACTGATAAGCTGTATTATCATAGTAACCCTTTAAAGCAGTGGTCATGGTAACAGCTGCAGTAGTTAGAGCAGCAGTGTAGAGTGTTAGGTCTTAACTGGACTTCTGGAAGAATGGGCAAAGTTAATGATATACTGTATGCCTACACATCTTTACAGACAAGATTGTAATCACGTGTTCCATGTGTAGATGTAAAATACACTATATGGACAAAAGTATTGGGACACCTACACATTACACCTACAGGAGCTTTTATAACATCCCATTCTAAATCCATACGCATTAATATCGAGTTGGTCCCCCCTTTGCAGCTATAACAGCTTCCACTCTTCTGGGAAGGCTTTCAACAAGATTTTGGAGTGTGTCTGTTGGAATTTTTATTTCCCTTAACATTTCCCTTCAGAGGAACCCCCAGAAAAACAACCCCATAGCATTATCCATCCTCCACCAAATTTTACAGTTGGCACAATGCAGTCAGGCTGGAAACGTTCTCCTGGCCTTTGCCAAACCCAGACTCGTCCATCAGACTGCCAGATAGAGAAGAGTGATTCGTCACTCCACAGAACATGTTTCCACCGCTCCAGAGTCCATTGGCCGCATGCTTTACACCACTCCATCCGACGCTTAGCATTTTGCTTGGTGAGGTTTGCATACAGCTGCTCGACCATGGAAACCCATGCCATGAAGCTCCCAGCGCACAATTTTGTGTTGATGTTAATGCCAGAGGAGGTTTGGAACTCTGCAGTTATTGACTCAGCAGAGCGTTGGCGACTTTTTCACTCGGCGACCCTGCTCTGTAACTTTACGGGGTCTACCACTTCGTGGCTGAGTTGCTGTGGTTCCTAAACACTTACACTTTGCAATGATACCACTTACAGTTGATTATGGAATATCTAGGAGGGGAAGAAATTTCATGAACTGGCTTGTTGCAACGGTGGCATCCTATTACAGTACCACGCTCAAATTCAGTGAGCTCTTTAGAATGACCCATTCTTTCACAAATGTTTGTAAAGGCTGCATTGCTAAGTGCTTGATTTTATACATCTGTGGCAATGAGACTGACTGAAACATCTGAATTGAATGATTAAGAGGTCTGTCCCAATACTTTTGTCCATATAACTTAAGTTTGCTGAACAGGGAGGTCTGTCAAGCAAATCATTGGCCGTAAGACTGCTGGGTTTTATGGCTAATGCCTCTGGTTGTTTCACAACCCCGCTTTTTCCTTAGTGCTGGGATCTTTCGGATGAGACGTTAAAATCGAGTCCATCTGGTCGTTAAAGATCTCATGGCAAAGATTCAAGAGTGGAGGGGTTCCCTAGTGTTCTGAAAAAATGGCCAACTTGGGTTTCTTAATCCTATTACCATTATCCCCCAGTGTAATTGACAAATAATCTCTTCCTCTTCACCTCATCTGAAGTGTGGTGCACTTTCTGGAACAAAATGGCTGCCATGCAACACCCAGGTGGGTGCTATACATTGGTGGTGGGTTGAGTTTCCCTCCTTTACAGTAAAGCTCTTTGAGATCCTAAAAGGTGCTATTAAATGTAATCCATCATCATCATCATCATCACCATCACTGGGGAAACACTGACGATGAACCTGTTTCCCCTATAGACTGGGGAACCTGATTAACCTGTTTCCCCAGAAACTGCACTATTTATATGCATGGCGCTAACTGGTATATGTGCCATAAAATTTTTAAATCCAATATCAGTATCACTCTCCTGATTCTCCTACCCAAGATAGGATTTTACCGCAACGAAGGCAATTATCCCCCCTCCCACCCACAACGCGACCTACATATCTGCTGAGGTTGCACACGTCCCTGACCAGAAATACATGTTGGACAGAATTTTGTAAAGAAATTAGGCTCTCTCCACAATTTGTCAATAGCGTCACTATTGCTATATCAAAGCTTCACGTTGATAAACTCTTTTCCCTCTCTTGCGATTTGTTTATGCTTCATTTGTTTCCTGTAAGTGCCCTTGGTGTAATACTTATATGTTGTACAAAGAGCTGCAGGGGAAGCTCTGTAGACGTGGGATAATCAGCCAATCGTGACAGTGGTCCGAATGTAGATCAGCTGGAATGAGCTGCCCTTTCATTGGTTTGTTTCTGTGTCTTGAATAATGGAGCTAATGGAGGATGATCTCAATGAACTGAGGGGTGAAGCTGGCGAAGCATGCAGGGCATTCATCTCAGAAGTGAAGGTACCTAGTGATTTGGCTAAAGAGGACAATGGAACTGCTTGTAGGAAACCACAAATACACCTCACACACAGATGCTGCAAGCAGAAAACATGCACAGAGATTAACCAGGCTTTCAAATGTGTTATACAAAGGGGAAAAGGTATGAATAAAGTGTTTATTTAATAATTTAACATGAATATATAAGCGTGTATTTAACTTATATATGGAAGAGATTTGTGACTGGGCCTGGTCAATATATAATATTGGCCTCTTGTAGGTTAGATTTGTTTATGTCATCTCTCTCTCTCTCTCAGACTCTCCCCATCTGTCCCTTTCTCTCCCTGCCCTGGCCACTGCTTTTTGCACTAGCTAGGGAAGTCATCTGTAGATTAAAAGTCAGACCCCGAAGTCAGATGAACAAACGGTTTGAGGGATAGAATGCTGACTTTACAGGTCTTTTGGGGGTGTTGAAGGAAAGGACGTCCCTTGTTGACGAGACACAGGGCCCTGCCATCTGGCTAAACACTGCCTATTATACGGTTAGGAAAGTGTGAAAAAAAATGGGTTTCAATTTTATTACTGTTTTGATTACTTTCTGTTCTCGCTTCGTTTATTTAATTTTATATTTTTTTATTTTGCCATAGCACATTAGATTTGGCATTGTGTAATGCCCTTTAGCCCCTAGTTTAGCAAGTTCCAGTCAGATGACTAATCATTTAAGTGTGCTGTTCTAATATCAGTTATCGGCTGTGTTGAGAATGGACATATAGCTTGTTGTAACAATTACAGTCCACATGTCAGACAAATTTCTAAGATTTGAATCCTCATTATTCTTCTGTGCATTTATGTGCAGTCTATGTTTGACCAACAGTAATGGCTAAACCACACCATAAATCAGTCCCCTACGTCTTGTTTTGATCGATAAGGAGAAGTGTGAATGAATCATTTAACACCGAAATGTGACTCATCAAGCAATTTAACTTCAAAATATATCGGATTGCCATATGTATTTCATACTGCGAGACTGCTGGCTTGGATTCAGGTCGATTGTCTGGATGAGAGTCGGCAAGAGCGATTTTCAGAAAAGGTCACTGGCTGACAGCTACCCATGTTAGAGGTTGCACAAGCTATTGGCTGCAGATACTTGGGTTCAGTAAATCAATAGTCTTACACAATGCTTCCTACTGAAGGAAACTTAGGAACTATATCCAGTCCCCCAAACCTGACCAGCCATCCTAGACGACTGAATGCTAACGGCTTTTAATTGATTTATTAAATCTTGTGCTTCTCAGGCCCACAGGGAAAAAAATGTTATTTTATTCCTTAAAATCAATAATGAATTCATGTAAGTAATTAAGAGCTGTGATGGACTGACCACACCATCCTTTCAATCAAAGTCTATATACCGGCCTTATCATCAGGATGGCTAGCAGTCCAGCAGTTTTAGGGGTAGAACTTTTGGCTGTATTGGCCTCGACCCTCCTGGGAAACTTTGAAGATTGTTTGGCATTGTTTGGGTCACCATCCTTTTCATAGTGTAGTATTGTGGGAAGGCCTATCGTTAAGCACTTTGTGACAAGTTCTGTTTGTAAAAATGCTATAATCAAATTTGCTTGATTGATTGAGGTTTTACCAAAAAATAAACACTTCCTCCCTGGTACCTTACGGGATCAACGAAAAACTGAGTTTAAACAAAGCGACCAGGTCTTGCATGTACTGGCACGTCTTCTTGGTTTTCTTTCAACTTTCATTTGGTGTTTGTGTTTGTCTTCATCTTTTCTGTTCTGTCGGCTGCTCTTGCACGTGTCCACGTGACAGACGCATGTCACACCCTCCTTTAAATTTGAAGCTACAACCCTCATTTGTTAAGTCCACAACCTCCTGTCCAAATACGGCACATATTTCTCCCTGGGCTGCTGGGCAATAACTTCTTATTCTCTTTCCTTGCAAATTGCAGATGGAACATTTATCCTTCAGCACTTTGCACTGTCTTGTGAGTATGTGTATCTTTCTTTAATTAAAAAAGTCTTTAGAGTAGTGTTTAATCAGATTCCACATTAGCCCAAACATCGATTCCCATTATGCAGCGTCTGTTTATGTTATTGGTTTCTAGGAATCTAAAGAAAGAGAAAACGGGCGATAGAGGCGTAATCACTTGTCTGTTAAGGATTAAATGTGCTGGCTTTATTGTAGCTCTTCCCCTAAATCATTTGGATTTCCCAAAGTAGCTTGGGAAAAATTGGGAGCTCAAATTAGAAATTACTTTCTGTCCTTTGACAATGGTCAGGATGACTGGTGGTGTAGAGGGCAATTTTTTTGTACAATACTTTTGATAATACTAAATGACTGAAATTTAAATGTAAATAAACAGTGAACATTAAGTACTGAGTTAAGTAAGAGTTAAGTTGAAAAAATCAACAAGAAAAAGACTGAAAAAGTATGAATAGACTTTTCTTTCTCCATACCTTTTCCTTTGTCTCCATCAAGCCACTCATTGTTACACTCACCAGAAGTTCAGTTCAATTGAAGGAGAGACACTGTAAGGCACTGATAGCATGCAGGAGCTTGGGAAGGTGACAAGCAGAAAGTGACAAGCAGAAAGAAGGGCTCTACCGGCTCCTTTTATGGATGAAAGTAGTTATACAAAAAAAAAACTGTAAAAAAAACTGTAAAAAAAATAAATAAAAAATCAGTATAAATATACTGATTTCATAAGTATTGCCCCCCCATCTGAATCAATAGACAGCCAACCTCTGAAAGCAAATACAACCTTTAATTTAGGTACATTTTTATCCCAGTTATTAGCAGGACCGATGCAGGTTTTGCTCTAGAATTATCCTGTGATTTGCTCCCTCCAGTTTATACTCAATTCTAGCAAGTTTACCAACATAGGAGATTGCTAATGAGGGCATACACCTAACAGGATGCTGGCACCACCATATTTGAGAGAAGGGAAGGTGTTGTATGGGTGATATAGGATTGGCTGCCAGTATCATTCTATTTTTTTTCTACTTCATATAATGCTTTGTGGAGTGAATAATGCTCTTTTGCTCCCATTTAAGTTCTTGAACTCTTTAGCAGGGACGTGCAGAAGGAGGGACTCTGGGGTCTCGAGTGCATGCCCTTTTTCCAAATTAATCCAAAGTGCCCCTCTCAACATTAATTAACAAACTATTATATTGTGTAAAATGTATTTGAATTAAAATTAGCATGAAAATGTGCACAAAACAGTAATTAAATTAGCAAATGAATCAATTTACATGCCCTAGTCTCTGGCGTCAGACAGTCTGCTTAGCTGCCATGAAGCCAACGCGCTGCTATGCATTGCGTCTTGCTTCAGACTCAACTGACAGACAGGCATGCTGACACCGCAAGCTAGCTTGCTAACCTTGTCATAATATTAGTAGCATTTTGTATGCTTATCACCGGTCGATTTCAAATTGATTGACAAGGAATGTGTTTGTAAGTAACCTACGCAAGTTACATTTCCAGACACGAGTCTCGCAAGTAACCTTTTTATTTTATATGTTATAAAGTAAGTAACGGCAAGATGCCAAACAAACAAACAGAGACAGCAGAGAATTGAAGAAAAATTTAAGAAGGAGGCAGCTAAATGGACTTATTCTCCATCAACATGGCTGAAAAAAGGTGATATGAGACTAATAGTTGCAAAAAGGCTCATTCATCATATGTTTACAAATAGCCAACATAGTCTTAATATATATATATATGAATTCCTGCTCTGCTTGGAAATTACAACTCCTGTCTTCTTTGAAACGGTAAGTGCCTCCAATTCCCTTCAAAAGGAAGACTTGGATTTGGGAGCTGCACACACCATTGTGGGTGGTGTAGTCACTCGACCGAGAGGGCTGAGGACTGAGGAGGAGTTCAAAGCCATCTATGAATGAGCCAGTGGCCATGCTGAGGCAGCAGGTATTGATGTTCCTGATGTCATTCCTGGATATGGAAAAAGACCACATCAGCAGCTGAGGATCATGAGCCACATGAACCAGAGGAATTTTACAGGGGCCAAGGAAGCTGCGCATATCCTCTGCAGCTTTCATGGAGTTGAAGAAGAAGAGCAGATGCCGAGGGATGTCTGAGGAGTGCTTCACTCTGCCCATAGATGTCCGGTGAAGTGAGCCACGGTAATGTTGGAGATTTTCAAAGAACACGAGGTTCACCTTGTGTTCCCAGCCTTATATCAACTGGTGAACATACATGCTACCCTACCAGTTTCCACAGCCACAGTGGAGCGTGTCCAGACCGAGGAGTCTTTGTGGACAGGAAAGGCTGTCTGACTTGCTGCTACTTGGTATAGAGAGCGACATTCCTATTGACAAAGAGGAAGTCATCAACATCTTTGAACAGATGGTTCCCAACAGAAGGTTAAAACTACGAGACTAAAAAGCCAGTTCAGCAAGCAGTGCTGCAGTACCTTCATCATTTGCTCTGCATTTATTTTTCCTTCTCTGTGCTTCATCAAGCTGTTATGTTTTATTGAAATCAAAGTACTGCTGCCAAATGTAAATTTAAATGTGAAATTGATAGTTTGTAAGTAACTGACATATAGTGGGTGGGTCACTACAGTACATTTGTGTATAGTCCATCATTGTGTGTTATCTGTCCAGATGGTGATGCAGTAGTTTTTATTTATTTCATAATGTTTAAACTTTTCTTGCCTTTTTGTTGTAATTATTTCTATCAATGTAAAAATTAATTACCATAAAATAGGTTATGTTAGTAGTCTCATATTGATTATTGTGACCACACACAGTTACAATGTCTACCAGGGTGATAATGATAAGAATATGTAGTTATGTATTATTATTAATTGTTGTAACATTGGTATTACTTAAAATTAGCTCTATGGTGATAGATAGCACTTTTTTTTACACTTGAGCCCCTGCCCCTGAGGAACTCTCTGCACATCCCTGATCTTTCAACGATGACTTCATGGTGGCATCATTGATCCATTTTCTCCTCAGTTTGGAGCCAGGGCTTTATCTGGGCAGTGTCTGGGTGGCACCTTCCACTCTTAAATGACCAAATTAACTGCACTCAAAGAAACATTTAGTGACTTTGAAATTTGCACCATCTGGTTGGCGCCTAATGTTAAAATCTTGGCTTGGAAATTACAGCCTGACTGGGGAACCTAACAGCAAATTTAATCTGAAATAACCATTTTTATTTTAAAAAAGATCCAATTGTGTAATGTTTCAATTTGCAACTGAACTTTTTTTTAAGTAAGGCTTTCCATATATATTGTTTTGAATGTGTGAAGTTGGTTGCTCAGATTGGATTTACTCATATTTAAAAATGTTAAGATTGCGGGCAACAAAATCTTGCAAGACGATAAGTATGTCAGCACATTTAAATAATATTTCTTAGATCAAAATTGATGTTTAAGAAATTGCAATTCCCTACACTCTTTTCAAAGATACATCCAGTGGGATACATGTTTCCACGGACATATATCGAGAATCAGGGTTGTTTGGAGGGTTGGGGTATTTGTATATGTTTATGGTATGGATGGTTCTAGTCCTGTCTGTGCTCCTTAGGCTGGGTCTTGGCGCATTAGCGCATTAGCGCATTAGATGTGGCACTGTTGGTCTCACGCTTTAGGGTGAGCGGGTGGGTGGGCTAGACTAGCTTGGCGGTAATGCTAACAGTTTCCGTGGATGAGAAAGCCCAGTCAGATTATTGATGACTTTGTTTTGTCATGGACGCACGTGAACCCAACACCCACCCCCTCCGGACCCTTTAGCTCCAATCAGGCCGTCCTCCTCTGACACCCGGGGAGGCCTCTTAATTGGTGTGGGGTAATAGTAGCTCTTTGTTTGCCAGTTTATGATACATTTATAGGTTTCAGCACACTGATTTATCACTGAGGTTATGCAAGAAATATTTCAAGCTCGATGTCCTTTGGGGTAATCAAATTATTCCTTTGGTTCTGGCTTGATGTTTTGCTCAATTAAAGGACAATAATGGTTGTGTCGCATTCAGCCTCCAGTATTTTGGCTCAGTGAATTTATTTTAAAATGTTTTAATAATATTTCTAAGGACTCATCTTTACTCATTTTCCAAACAACATTGAATATAATGACATTCCACTTAAAACTTTCTTCAGTTCCTCCTGAAAGATTGGGATTTAATTAGACTGAGGTATGGCAGCCAGGTACAGTAGGCATGGTAACCAGTTTTAACCAGTTATGCATCGCATAAAACACAGGCAAGGGTACCCAGGGTCCAATTAACGCTGGTGAGACCCAGGGAGGCTTGACGCAAGTGATGCGTTTTAGTGCAGTCTTACAGAGAAAAAATGTATCCAAATACCTGTGATTTAGCTGTTCCTTCTTCTAGAAAACAATTACTCAGACCCTAGTCACATTTACAGTCAATGCTCTTTAATAATAAAGAGATAATAATAACAGTTTGTACAGCAGCTCCTAATCTGCCAAAAACAACAGGACACAGGCCCACTGCTCGTAGCAATGCTTTCTTTGTTGCATGGAGCCAGTCCTGAGGAAGTTGACAGTTGCTTGAAGACGTGGGGCTGCTGTCCCTTTTCTCCTCAACCTGCCCAACTGCCGAATGCACAGCTCTTACACAACCTGCAAGCCCTTCTGCTGTCTCAACACTGGAACCATATTTGAGGCCTTTTCATGACCAACGTCTGAGCATAGAATGGGATCATACGAAGCTTCATTATTTAGCCCAGAGGCAAAAAGCTCTGCTGAATATTCACAAGAATGCTGGCACCATACTGTCACTGTGGGGTTTAAATTGATTTTCCTATACCGATGTTGAATTCCATTATGGTGCCAGTTGAACATATGAATTAGAATCTGAGTCCATGGCTCCTGATGAGAAGCATCCAGAAATCTAAGGGGTTGCCATTTCTACCCCTGCTCTGGGCAAAGAGGGGGGAGCTGAAGGCCCACCGGCAAGAATTTCCACCTCCTGTACCTAGAGATCCATTCCCAGACCGATTTGAGATGCATTTATTCAGGCAGGCTTTCTGAGAAGAAGGGGAAGGCTTTGTGCCCAGAGAGATAACTTAGACCACACAAGTCCGAGTGTGCTTGCATTTTATACGGTCAATGTAAGGGTTAGAATGTTAAAAATGAAAAGCAATGGATAGGATGGCAGCTGTGAGTGCATGTGTTTGTTTGTAACTGTGAGTCTGCATAAAGAAGTAAGACCGTGGTATATCCTGCTATTCTGTGAGCTGTGTAATATGTCCTTTATCAAATATTTTATATGAAGGTTCTAGGAGACACCGGGATATTCGGTAGATGTGTAGCGATATGGATGCACTGGTAAGACCCCAGAGTAATGTCCTCAGCTGGAATAGACAGGTTACGTTACTACATACATTTCTTAACCAGCTTAAATGCGCGAACGAGGAAAAAACAACTTCCTTTCAGTTATAAATCTGTTTACTTAGTGGACTGTGTATGCTATAGTACATAATATAATTCACAGCAAGTGCAGAATTACATATTCCCCAACAGGCCCCAAAACATTTTCAAGGAAAAAAATGAACAACCCTCCATTTTACTTTTAAAAAGGAGACATTTAGTGTTCAGTTTGTCTAACCTGGGATAAAAAGGTGGGGACACTATGATGTAATTACTAACCCTTAATATGGCCGCTGCTCTCCACCTACTGTCCAGTGTTCCCATAACTGGAGCTCTGCACCATTGCACCCCCATGACGGCTGTTATTTACAGATTTACAAGTTCACGGGACAGGGAGAAATTCCGATGTCCACTGGCTTACGGATCTCTGAGATAAAACTTGAAGAAATATCAGAAGAAAATTTTGAAGAATTTACTGTACATCCAGAAAAAAATTATGCAAATTGTAAGCATTAAATTATTTATGAGTTATAATTTATTCAGCATTCCTTATTATTATTATATTATTATATTATCCTTATTCCTTAATTGTACATGCACATGTTCTTCTTTTTTTTCATTCACAGATGACACAGGAGACAGTGGACAGGGTGAGAGTTTAAGTGGATAGCTTCTAGATGTAATTGATATTCCAGAAAATTACAGAAACACAGTAATTCATCTATTGGTTAAAAAAATAGATGGCATATATATAACTTAAGACCACGACACTCAAGACAAACCCGATAAGACGCGAACAAATCCGGCGGAATCACGCCGTGTTGTTGTTGTTTTCAGGCATTCATTGAAAACGGGACCGTTTCAAATTGTTTTGTAGATCCGGTACTCCCATCAGCTACAGTGTAGTTTGCTGTCATTTGTTGCTAGCAGCTTTTGCACAAGACTTATATTCCTGCATTGTTTTCATCCAATTCAACTAACTCCACTTTAACCTGTCGTTAGGTTTTGGTGCCCAGGACCGTTTTTGACTTACATGTGTACGTTAGGTGAGCCATTATCTTCCTTGAATAATGGACTTGAATGTGTGTGGATTGATTTGTAACTGTGAGCAGGTTGTTTTTTTTCTGGAACTACGTTAAAGCTTTGCGTTTTTTAAATTTTATTACACACGACTTGTGTATCACCATTTATGCAAGCTGTTGAAAATACGTACGCACCATCACACAGATGTGCATGGACTATGTTCAACGAAGAACCAAGATCATCGTTCATTTCACCACAATTAGTGTCTAATATTTAATAATTAAGATTAAGGCAGTTGAGGAAATGACATAATAGTGGACACATACAGAATACAGCAAATACAGAATACAGAAAACAGTGAGGTTCTTTGTGGGAGTCCCATTCTTGCTGCCAGGACTGCACTGGAGATGATTTGCCACATCTTATCTTTCCCACGTCCCACGATAAATGCAATTCAGTGTTTGTGCGACTATTATGTAGTCTCAGTAGGAATAAACTATGGCAGTATACAAAAAGTGGCAAGGTGCAAGGGGAGGTAACATAGCCATGAAGGTGGCCGAGTCTTTCCTGCCTCCTAGAAGCCCAGCCAGACCAATGAGGGTGGGCCTACTGATAGAGAGGTGACAGCAAGGAAAGGTCTTTGCACCTGGGTTCTGTTGCCAAATCCCACCCTCCATCTCAGCACTCAAGATGGCAATAGGATAGACTGAACATACAGGTTTTTAACTGATTTTTACTGGTGAGACTGAGTCTGATTCCCGAAGAAAATGTGGCAAACTATCCTATCCCTGCCTATTACGAATTGCATTTAACAGTCATTACTCAAGGATAAACACACACACACACACTAGCCCCAGTCCTCTAAGAGGGCAGAAAACCTTGCCATTTTGATGTGTAGCTCTGCATTCCAGGCAGAGATACACATCTGTGGTCCACTGGGAGTGATGCCTAAAGCATGTGCCAAGACTGGCCATTCTGCCTCTATCACTGGTGATGTAATAGCATGTCATCACTGCCAATATAAGCTCTGACTCTGCCACAGTCGGAAACCGCGTGTCGTCATTCAGATGGAGAGAAAAAAACCCAGTGTTTCTTTTTTTGGGGGTATTTCTTTTCTCTCTCTGGCTCCAGGAACCTGCTGAGGTGGTGGAATAAGCTTATTTCCTGGCTCCAGTTTGCGGGCCAGGAAGACTGATGTCCTGGCATTTATAATAAATCATCTAAATTGAACTAAATTAAATTGTGCTTAAGCTGGCTGAAACTAAATTGACAACGAAGGGGAGCCAGGCAGGGAGGGATGAACAGCTGCTTGGTGCACCAAATCCAAATCAAATGCAAACTGAATTTTTTTCCAGAGAGAAACAATGCTCCTAAGATTAACCTTGGTGGGTGTGTTTGTGTGTCCCAAGCTGGGAGAGTAGAGTCTTTAACTGGTAGCTCTCAGGAGGAGTTGGGGGTAGGGAGAGATCCACATACAAAAATAATAGAAATTGTCAAATTGACAATTAAATTCACTATATTTTGGTTCAGTTTAATTTAAATTGCTTTCTTGGCATAGTTTGACATTGCCAAAGTATTTATGGTTTTGCTTGTTTGTAGGAATGGAAGCAGAAATGGTAACCAAACAAATAATGAGTATTATTAAATATTACTTTAATGAAACATCAGTGCAGAGTAGTGTGAAGTAAAATAATAACGGTTTGTGACTATTGTGGTACAACAGTAGGTAGGGAATCTGTATCCTGCTCCTCCTCGCCTAACATTGCAAACCTGATCGCCAACAGTCCTCAGCTCAGTAACTGGTACAGTTGGAGGCAATGGTTCAATCACCCACAGCAAGGTTGCAGTATTTGTCAGGGCCTGTACTTAAGGGGAGACTGTTTGGAGTTGGGGTTGGTGTTGGTGTTGGTGTTGGTGACCTTTGGAACCGTGTTTTGACCATGGATTGTGATATTGCATATAGTTGCTAAGCAGACGCTTTTATCAACTTAGCAGGCCTCTATGTACCGCAAAGACACTTGCACAATTCTGTACCTGACATTTTAGTTCATTCATGATTAGTCACCTAGGATCAGGACACCAGGGTTTTTTTTAAAAGAGTATCAATAAGAAAGGGGTCGTTAGTGAGGTGTAGCATCTTACTTCCCAGAGAACCTAAATGCAGCCGTTTTTTTTTTTTCTGCCAGAGAAAACGACGCTGTCGACTGCATGTGTGTCTTTTTTCTCTTGTATGGCATGGATTTATTCGCTTCGCTCTGCGATTCGGCGTTCCAGGGGTGCTGTTCTCCGCACAGCCAGTTAAACATCCATCACCCCAATGGTAGGCTCCACTGACTACCTGGTCCGACAGCCTTTTTTTCCCAAAGAGGTTTAGTTATTGGATATCTGTAGGAGAATGTTTCCCCCCGACCAGCCAGAGTGTCATCAGTCTCCAGTGGCTCTGAGGTCGTGCTGGTCCAGCTGTCAGTCTGTAGTTCTGCTTCATTTGCAGATGCTTTTTTGGCTGCCTTGATATTTTCATTCCGTTTCAACATGGATTTGATCAGAAGTCAAATTATATTCGATTAGCAAATTCACCAATCTGTACTGCTTTCGAAAATATTATTTGTTCGCATATAAGAACAATGGGGAAAATGTAAACCTTGAAAGGCTTTATAGAGTTTTAGAGTTTGTATAATTCAGCAGAATGGGGAAAAAAAGCTTTTCTCAAGGGTTCAATCACTGTCTAGAGTCTGAACCTTTAACTGCAGTCACGTGACCAGTTAATTAACTGCTACTTTGGACAACCCTTCCATACCGGTTCTGATGCTCATAGATGTTACATAATTAAAAACATTTAAATGTATCTGCAGTAAAATTAGAGGCATTTGCCACTCAATACCTCTGTGCATGTCTAAGCCATTTTTTTGCAAAGATGAAATGACCAGATATATCCAGTGGCTCATCCACATCTATTTGGATCTATTTGGTTCATTTCTCAGATTTTGCTAATGGTAGGTTGATCATCAGACAAAGCATCTGCATATCCAAAATCTGTTTTTTCTTCAGGTTAGCAAGGTAATTGCTGGACTATGTAAAGTATGTCATATCAGTGCTGTGCCAATGGTATTTAAATGTTCAGACATAACTTATGCTTACAGAGGGTCATACTGGAGGGAAGCCCATTAGAGAAGAGAAAAGCTGTAATCTGATAAATTGGTACACCAGTCCTGATAATTAATCAAGACTGGAATCAGACAGGAGAGGGAGGACGGAGTCCTGTAAATTGCCTTCCCCTACATTGTTGTGTGTTTGTGTCATATAATAATTAACCTAACATTTCACATTTCCTCAATCACATGAACAAAAATGCACACACACTGTGGAGAGTTGTCCACCGCCGTCTCCAGTTCACTGATGATCAGCACTGTTTGTACATTCCCCTTCTGTTCACTGCACTGCCAGGGCCCAAAAGAGATGAAAGGCAGGTGTTTCAAATCAAGAGGCAGATTGATGATATCTCATTAGCGTTTGTGCTGCCTGTGAAAGCAGGAAAAAACGAGCCTTTGATACAGATAATCACCATAGGCCTTTTAACCTGTCTCACAGAGCCCTGTGCATGTTGGCATCTTAGCTGTTACAAATATATAACTTTTATAAGTAAGCAACCGACTTATGAATATGTGTGCATGCATGTGTACATTTGATTAAATACATGCACATGCTTGGCTCGGTTTGATCATGCCTCTTTGGATGCGTTTACTCGATGATATGAAGCTGAGTTATGTGCACCTTCAGGCAGTCTCATTCTCTGAATCTCTTCTTGTTTATATGTCAGAGAATGATTGGCGGTGATGAAAAGCCGATTTGTACTTCAACTCCCCAATGAACAAGTGTTTCATTCCCTTCCACCTGTTTCATGTCTCGCTATGGGACCCTTCTGAAAGTAATTAAAAAGACAGTTTACCACCTTCTTAGGAATCTCTCAGTTGCAGTGTGAGACATCAGCAAGATTGGTGGAACCAGGAGGAAGGAGCTCTGATTGGTACATAGTCACTGCAGCACTGAACATTAGGGTGGGCTGAGAGTGAGCGAGAGAGGAGACATGCATAGCCTCAGTATTATACAGTCTTCCCCGAAGAGCTCTCCCCTGAACCTATCATCTCCATTTTTATTTGCTGAAGTCACAACTTGCAGAGATGTATCAAATTCAAGTCCACCCCTCCTTCCCCTACCGTGATACTAATCCCCCTGCTGTCCCTTAGCAGCAAGTAATACCGATCCCCCTTCTCTCCCTTAGCAGTAAGTGATACTAATACCTCTGCTCTCCCTTAGCAGCAAGTGATACTGATCCCGCTGCTCTCCCTTAGCAGCAAGTGATACTGATCCCGCTGCTCTCCCTTAGCAGTAAGTGATACTGATCCCGCTGCTCTCCCTTAGCAGCAAGTGATACTAATCCCCCTGCTCTCCCTTAGCAGTAAGTGATACTGATCCCGCTGCTCTCCCTTAGCAGTAAGTGATACTGATCCTGCTGCTCTCCCTTAGCAGCTAGTGATACTGATCCCCCTGCTCTCCCTTAGCAGTAATTCTGATCCCGCTGCTCTCCATTAGCAGTAATTCTGACCCCCCTGCTCTCCTTTAGCAGTGATAGAGATCTCTCCACTCTCCCTCAGCAGTGATAATGATACCCCAGCCGTAATACTTGACAATGACACAATGAAACCCGAGGCTGCAGTCACTATGCCCATTATTCCAATTACCTGATAATCACATTTGTGTATATAGGCAAGAGCTCACTGACATGAAATCTCATTAGGCCTTCACAACCATCAGGTTTTTATTACAGCAATCTAATGTGGGAATGTAAAACTGAGTGGAGGAACGGGCTCAGTCAGTGAACCGAGAAACATAAATACCTTTGCTATCACCGTGGTTGTGGTTGTACTGAGCCGATCCTGTGCACCTCCTCACCCACGAGTAAGATCTCCTTCATGTTTAGCTTATGGCCCTTTATTACCTCACCTGTCATCGCTGATCACTTAGTCCCCAAATACTTAATCAGTCATGCTATGTTGAAACCTGGGGCAGGATGAAAAATCTCTCAGTAATCACAAGGTTAAAGTGTGTGTGTGTATGGAGTTATGGTGTCAGTACAAGTCAAATGAGAATGCATATTTGTGTGAGAGGGAATGGGTCAAACTGCTCCTCACCGCAAATAGCAACAGACTGTTTAAATTGCCCTCATATTTCTTACTAGTTTCTCTCTCTCTCCTCTTCATTCACTCTCTAGCATATTACTCTTTAAACATGGAAATATTTTTGAAAATTTGAATAATGCGGTGTATTTACAAATGCAGCAAGTAACCCAGCATATACATGTATACATTTACATTAAAAAGAGTCGTCCTCCTCCATCTCTATTCAAATCTGTTTGGCTGCCCTTCTGCCAAACACCCACAACATGAGAACAAATGTTAGCTTGAACTGCTGTTCCAATCGTGTTGGGATGTTCTGAAAGCAGCCCAATCCGATTAAAACAATGGAAATTACTGGAGGTTCTGGAGGTCCATCTTGGCAATTACCGGCGAGGTTGTCCACAACAAGCCTGTCTTGGTGGATCGCAGGACTCTGACTCTCAGTGCTCTGAGTCTGACACGTGTGTGTGTGTGTGTGTGTGTGTGTGTGTGTGTGTGTGTGTGTGTGTCTGTGTCTGTGTCTGTGTCTGTGTCTGTGTCTGTGTCTGTGTCTGTGTCTGTGTGTGTGGTTGGGCACTGGCTGACCTTGTCAGCGCATTATCGTTATTTCTTTGTCATTCCTCCTCCTGTTTTGGCAGAGGGCTGTGGATATTTGGCGAGGACTCTTGTTTACAGTGGGGCAGCAGGCCAAATCTAGTGAATCACTGCCTTTGCAGGACTCTCTTGAACTTGGCCAAAACGTTGTTATTTTCTTCTCCCAAGGACGCTCAGGCTGACATTAATTAACAATGTGAGTAAAGGATAGGGATCCTTGGGCCTCAGGAAGAAGGATCTGATTTTGTGGATGGGGTCAGCAGGGTGGAGCAGTGGACAATGGTAACAGTGTTGGCCAGTGGTCAGATCAACAGTTTGGAGTAGTGGTCCTGGTAACGGTGTAGATCAATGGTCATGTGATCAGTTTGGAGCAGTGGTCATGGTCATGAAAGCAGTGTAGATCAGTGGTCACTATTGCAGTGTTAAAGATAAGTGTAGAGAATCTTCCGGAGGTAATGCATAATACAGTATGAAGCTGCAGTCACAAGGATGTCAGTTACAGAATTGTAATAGGTCTCTATCCGTGGTAGAAAATATTGTTTTAACCTCTCGCTGACTTTGCATTCAGAAAATTATTCAATAGTACAAACAAGCAATACAAAAATACAGAAGTAAGTATTTCACTTCAGGTTGGCTTTCAGAGAGTGACAAACATGTAAACTGACTTGAAGGTGGTGAATACTTATGCAACCAATTTTTCTTTTCAAAAAAGTCAAATGAAGTTCACTATGATTCAATACTTAAAACAAATATGATATAAAAACATCCAAGGGGATGTGGGATAATTCATGATAATTCATGTGGGATAAAACTGTCAGTTAAGGAGGATTTCTGATGCTACAAAAATTAACTCCGCCCCTCATTTCCAGTCTTGGTGTGGGTCAAGAAGCCCAATGCAAAAATCAAGTAAGATGCATTACCCTTTGCCCAAACTTTCTTAATTCACGATTGCTCATTGTATATCTTACTAAAATCATCTGTGTTTCGTACTCTGAATGTTGCAGTGCTGTTGAGCCTTTTACTGATTCTCTGATGCTCACTAGCTGGTGAAATGGTGAAATCTCTGTTAAAGCAACAGGACTGCCGAACACCGTATTAAAGGCTGAGTAGAAAAAAACATCTAGGGCTTTGTAAAAGCTGTTAACTGGAACTGAGGCCCATCTTTGCGAGGTCCTGTTTTATCTTTTTTGTCTGTGTTCAGTTACGTGACACTGTATCATGCCTGCCAAAACAGCAGTTTCAGACAGCTCCTTTAACACAATCACAGACAATCAGAACAAGATTTGAACCTTGGTTCCTAAATTGACTGGTCTGATTTAGAATGAGATTTGAAGCTTTCTGCTTTTTAAATTCACAATCTGTGAATTTTTTTTTACCTTTTTGTATTTTCTTTTGCTGCCTGTTGTGTCTTTTTGCAAAGTTCTGTCTTAAAAATGTAATTCACTGTGTTGATATGATATGATCATTTTGTCACCATGTCACCCTGGGGGGACAGAATGGAGGAAAGAACAAAATATATTAATCAATAAAATGATTTCTCTTTTGCTCTTATTTGGAAGAAAAGTCATTAAACACCCTCCGAATTATTCACAGATGAAGTAATTGATGAAGAAATTGTGAATTTAATTTCTTCCAAGGAAGTTCCTTTTTAAATATATAAATATGCGTGTGTGTGTGTGTGTGTGTGTGTGTATGTGTGTATATATATATATATATATATATATATATATATATGTAAAAATTTTATGTCTCAACGTCTTTTTCTTGAGCGTTGAGCTCTTTTTGTGTGTGCGTTGTGTGTGCGTGGTGTATCTGTGTGTGTGTGTATGTGTTTGTTTGGTCTGTGTGCGTGCATGTGTTTGCTGATATCTACTGTAGCCCTGTTCACCAGACAAGAAAGACTAATACACAATAATTAATTCTCTAATAGGGGTTTAACTGCATACTTAGCACACTTGAGGGATCTCTATACTTAATAAATGTAAAACATTACTGCTGTTAATGGTTACTCAATAACTTGTGTGTAAGTGTGGAGATTGTAGTCTTCCCAACAAGGCTCATCTGCAGTTTTGAAACATGGTGTACTTTACCTGTGGGATATCAGAACCAATCAGGGCTCAGCATATCAATGGGATGGTGATAAACGGAAGGTCATATCCTGACTATTCAAACACAACATGACTGAGGAATGTTCTGGAATGCACTGGAGAGGGAATATACAAGCGATCACAAATAGTTGCAGAGTGACACTGAGAATAAAAATCATTTGGGGTTGAAAAATATTACCATTTTCAGAGCATATGTTAACTAATTCAATGATAAAATACTTTTATAATATTTTAATAGTACAAATTTTACAAGAAGCTAAAAGGATGTGGGAAAGCTAGCATTATGAAAAGTGTTATGATCAGTGTTATTTGTACAGTCGGCTGTCTGCTGAAGGTAGTCTTAGACTACGTGAATCCCTGGCTTCAAAGAATAGTAATGTACCTAATTAAACACAGTCCAGGAATGGAATAAGAGTTAGAATTCTGAACTACGGTGCAATTCCTGCACTGGGTCTTCATACCCTAGAGTTTAGTAACTACAAACCGATTAAATCCTGTGAAATATGGCCCTGATGTTTTCAAAGGGCCTGGGGAAAAGCAATATCGAGAGATTCAAACTGGCTGGACGAGTCAACGAATGTGAGACGCGAGGGAACTAATCGAAGGGGGACCAGCTCTTTGCTTAGCCACCCATTCGTTATAATAAGCTGCATAATTGGATATTTTCCTTTTATCCGAGGAAAGGGCAGACCTTTCGCAATGCGCAGATATTGACCGACTAGCTAGAGCTCCTAATGTGACGTTTGGACGTCTTGTTTGCTGGTAAACGTATTTGTTCCTCTGAGCCATTGCTGGATGCTTTTTTCTCATTTGAAGAATCTGAGGCATACGTTATATTTAGAATTTTGGGTTCCACATACAATGCATGTTGAAAAGCTTTTTGGGTTAGGCAACCTGGTGCTGGACTTAATGAGATACACTTTTAGTTCAATCAGCTTGGTTGTTACCTATTATTGCTCCTGATTATGTGGCTCAGTAGTTCCTGTACTTACATCAGGTCGTCTGCTTTCTGGGGCTGATGATCAAAAGTGACAACAAGCATAGGGTATGTTTTCCATGCAACATCACTGCACTAGTGACCATTGTCTAAATCACCTCCAATTAAGGCCAGTCCTCTAATTTAATTAGGTCTAACTGAGCTGTTGACTGAACAATAACTGAATAACAAAATTGTGCCAGATCTCTGGCATAAAAATGATAAATATTTTACCCTAAAATGGATTAGTACTACTAATTATTATTCAACATAATATATTTATCATATTTGTATTATTATTCTGGTTCCCCAGAATTGAAGTCTGCTTGAATGCACAATGCATTCACCATGCCACCAAAATACTTTTGGTTATTCAGTGGATGTAAATACCCTGTCAAATGAATGGATTCGGCTGTTTCAGCAACACCCATTGCTGATAGGTGTATAAAATCAAGCACACAGCCATGCAATCCCCATAGACAAGCATCGGCAGTAAAAAGGCCCGTACTAAAGAGCTCAAGTGGAAACGTCTAGGAGCAACAACAGCTCAGCCGCAAAGTGGTAGGCCACACTAACTCACCGGAGAGGACCACTCAGGGCCGAAGTGAATAGCGCATAAAAAATCTGACAAACAAAAACCAACAAACACACACACACACAAATTGTCTTCAATTGCAACACTCACTGCCTCTGGGAGCACTATCAGCACAAGAACTGTTCGTCAGGAGCTTCATGAAATGGGTTTCCATGGCCGAGCAGCCCCACACAAGTCTAAGATCACCATGCACAAAACCAAGGGGTGGCAGGAGTGGTGTAAAGCTCACTGCTATTGGACTCTGAAGAACTGGAAACGCATTCTCTGGAGTGATGACTCATGCTTCACCATCTGGCAGTCCGAGGAAGGAATCTGGGTTTGGCAGAAGCCTGGAAAACACTACCTCCCCGAATGCATAGTGCCAACAATAAAGTTTGGGCTAAGCCCCTTCGTTCCAGTGAAGGGAAATCTTAACGCAACCGCATATAATGGCATTGTAGATGATTCTGTGCTTCCAACTTTGTGGCAACAGTTTGGGGAAGACCCTTTCCTGCATCAGCATTAAAATGCCCCCATGCTCTAAGCAAGGACTGTTCAGAAATGGTTTTCCGAGATCAGTGTGGATGAACTTGACTGGCCTGCACAGAGCACTGATCTCAAACCCTTCAAACTACTGGGCTGAATTTAAATTCAGACCGCGAATCAGGCCTAATTAGTCAACATTAAACCTCACTAATGCTCTTTTAGGGAACCAATTCAATAATGATGCCCTTGAGATGTTCAAAGAGCAGGTGTCTACGTACTTTTGGCAGTGCAGTGTAGCATTTTTGTGCTCAGTGACAGAGCGTTAGGGGCCCCAAGAAAGGTCTGGTCAGAAATGATGTCACCTTGTTTAACCATAGCTCGTCAGATCAATTTCACAATAACCTAAGGATTAAAGTTTGGAATGTAGTATTACATAATTTGGCATGAATTGTGTGGTGTAAATAAAACTGCATTTATGTAGATGCCGTCAAATGTGTCCACCTCTTCTCATGTTGAGGTTAACAGAATCATCAATAAATACATAAATTATATGTACACAAAACATCTATTTTACCATTCTCTGCAAATGGAACTGTGTGCAAGGTAAGATAACAAAATAAATCTGAATTTACAGACAGTTGAAAAATTTAAGGAAAAAAGAAAACCCTACAGTGAGGGGGTCCAGAGACAATGTTATGCTGCGGAGGGCATTTTACTGGCATTGTTTGGGTCCACTTCTCCCCTTAGAGGGAAGGGTCAGTGCAAATCATTACAGAGTTGTGATCAGCTTTATCCCATGGTGAAACAATTCAATCCTGATGGGAGTGAAATCTTCTAGGATGACAATTCCCCCATTCACTGGTTACAAGGGGTCTCGGAATGCTTTGATGAGAGTGGATCAGATATGAGCACCTATGGGATTTTGGACAGCACTCTCCACCACCATCATCAAAACACCAAGGAAATATCTTTTGAAAGAATGGTGTTCCATCCCTCCAATGGAGTTCCAGAGACTCGTAGCTTCTGTGCCAAGGCACACTGAAGCTGTTTTGGCAGCTCGTGGGGGCCCAACACCTCACTGAGACACACATGTTGGTTTTTCCTTCAATTTGTCACCGATCTGTACATTGCTAAATATCCACTATATATGGATTAAATGTTTAAATATAGAACCTCAGCCCCAAATTGGGAATCAGAATGACTGACAGCACTCAGTTATGTTAGTGAATGCACAACAATCACTTTTTATTTTTAATTTGTCTTTCTTGTAATTCCGCAAGTAATATCCAGTTCTAGATGAGACTCCCTTATCCAAAAATGCCCCGGCATACCTGGAGAAAAAGACAAAGAGAGAAACTCTTCTTTTTATAGAAACAGCTTGGGATCATACTGAGTACAAAAGAGGGTGTTAAATGTGACATGAACTCGTCAATGGAGCATAGCAATCTGCACACTCTCAAAAGAGTTAAATAGGCTTAAATTCCTACACAGCATTACTTTGGATAATCACATTGTCATTGCACATGCCATGTCTGGTCTATTCCATCCTTACTGGTAATTTAATAGGAAAGGTAATCTCTCTGTCATCTTCCACAAGCTAATACCAGATCATTACAAAAACTAAAAGTGAAAGTCCAGCAGTCTTTACATTAATTGTGAAATTTTACAGTGCTTCGTTTACACTGAAGCTGGTTAAATATGACAACAATAAGCCTCACTTCTTTCCCAGTAGTGTGGCTGATGGTTAAATAAACTTGCTGTGTTTGTTCTAATTCAGGCGAACGACCTCTGTTAAGAACCGCCGGATGTTGAAATTAATCATTTGAGTTGAAACTTAATCAAATAATTTCTGATTAATAGTTCTAAACCTTGTCCCTGGTTGCCCTGCAAACACATGAGTGAGAACTATTTAACTTGCAACCAGTTTAAACTGCCTGTACTCATTAGCCAAGGAGGACACATAATGGCATCAGCGTTCCCTTGCCTGAGTGAAATGTTTATCTGTGAGATAAATAATTTGTCCCTAAACACTTGCAAGCTGAATAAATTTCATAAGGACACATGCTGTCTAATTGTTAAGATAAGCATTTAGTGCTATGCAAAAGTCTTAAGTATGTGTAAAATAATTCTGTAAAGTAAAAAAAAAAGTATTTTAAAATACTGTGTGGTAGCTGGTGGTGTCGGGGTTTAGACTTGTAACAAAAATATAGCTAGCTGTAGACTTAACCTGAATTTCTTCAGTAGATATCCAGCTGTAAAAGTGGATGAATGTAGAAATTGTAAGATGTGTAATTTGCTTTGTTCGTCTGCTAAGCAACTAGATTGAAAATTGTACTATAAAGGGCAGTAAATACTTAAATAAATAAATAAATAAATAAATAAAAACATTGTTATCAGCATTTGGTGTGTCCGCATTTTGCCGTTAAAACTGTATCAATTCTCATAGGTACACTGCAGTGCAGTTTTATTAGGAAAATCGGCAAGTAGGTTAGGTTAGGGTTAAGGTTAAGGTTATAATTAAGGATATAATTATATATAGTTCTGGATTAGGTTTACGGTTAGGGTAGGGTTATGGGTACAGTTTGGCTAGGGTCAGGGTTAGATTAGTGATGTATCTAGGGTTAGGGTTATGGTTAGGGTTGGGGTTTGGGCTAGGGTCAAGGTTAGGGTTAGGGGTAAGATTTGGTTAGGGTTAGATTCAGAACTAGGGTTAGGGTTACCGCTAGGGAAAGGGTTTGTGTCCTGGTCAAGGTTATGGACAGGGTTAGGGTTAGAGCTAGGGTTCTGGTTAGGTTTAGTGTTAGGGCTAGAGTCAGGGTTAGGGTTAGGGTTAGCGTTAGGGTTAGGGTTAGCGTTAGGATTAAGGTTTAAGTTTTCTCCCAGTCCTCGGACCTGCCTGTGAAAGAAAAGGTGCACTAGCTATCCTATCCCCCAGTACCCAATTAATTAAATAAGCGTGTAGATGTGCGACACTTATTGATTTGTATACAATGCTCCATTTCATGAGTTAAGACCTCGTGGGTATTTTGTTTCTGTTTTGTAATCAATTCCTTTACTTTGTTTCCTGTCTGTTGGTGTCTAGTTTTGATCTTTTTTAACTCCTGAGATTTGGAGGGAGTGGAGACCATGGTACAGACAGTGATCTACTAGATGAATATATTTGCATTTTTGATACCTTATATTGTAAGTATGTTGTGCCAGTCCACTCTTAATTGAATTGCTTATTTCTCCAATATGCAATATGCCACAGCTTTTGCAGAGGATGACATAAATGCAATAGGTTTTGTTTTTGTCTGATCAAATGTTTGGTTTTAATTAATTAATTTATTTTACTGTTGTTGTCTGTTTAAAAAAAATTGATGCGTGGCTTTAGGTGCCATCTGTAGCTTTGACAGCTTGCTCCTTACCAGGGTTAGGGTTAGAAAACAAGAAAATATAAACCTAACCCTAACCCATAAATTTGCAAAAACAGAACAAAAATGGAAAGGAAAACAAGAAACAAGACATGTCTCCCAGGTTGAAAACACTAAAACCTCAACTTAATCCAGCCATAAATTCCATCATAACCTTATCAGGTAAACAAATCCAAGGAGAACATGAACTTGACAAATTCTGTTTGTTTTGCTTCAGTAAATTAATTTATGATTACACATGTTGGTTTGTTACATATAAGAGCTGAAGGTATAAAGAATCATCTGAAATGTCTAACTGGTCTGAGAGAAACACAGGATTAAGGAGAGAATGTCCACTATTCCCCAATAGTATTTATCAAAGTGGTGCTGTGTAGCCATGTCCAATGGTTGATTAGCTCTCAAGCTCGAAAAAATGTGCTTGGTTTTCTAATGGTGGCAACCTACTCTTAGTTGATAATTAATTGACAGACAGCAGAATTGCATGCAATGTATTGCAGATTTTTTAAAAAAAATTAAAACAAACTTATTTTTTATTTTTTATTTTTTATTGAGTTTACAAATGTGGGGAATTTTTTCATTAGGTCTGCAAATAATATTTGTTTACATTAAACTAAGTTAGTTTAGTTTAGTTTACATTCAAATCCAAAGTTCTTGTATTTATAATTCCAGAATGACATATGCACCCTCATTTAAATTGCAAAACCTCAGAAAACTGCTTCACTGGCTTGCAATGAGCTTCATATTTGTATGAATCAGTGGCTTCTTGGAAATTGTGGAAATTAAATAATAAATTGTGTGATTCTACACTATTTCAAGCGCCTTTAATTTCCCACACAAAAACGGTAATTAGTTACAATGCGTCAAACAGGTGTTGTAGTTTGCTAAAAGGTTTGGTATATTCAACACTAAAAGACTGATAATCGACTTCAAGTGCTTACAAAAGGAAGCTGGGAAATCTAATCTTTTCTTTAATGGATTACAGATTAAATAACATGGGAGTCATTTCAAATGAAAATTTGTGTGACGGAGAAAACAGCCGCAGTGGCCATGTGTTCCTGGCATATGAACATACTTAAACGGAATTGCTTAAACGGTGATGCCTACATTCATGGCACGATCTAATCTATTGTATTATATACACTACATGGTTTAATTTGAAAATGTTATTAGATGTTTCGTTTTCCGCAAGTTGAAGAGTGAACATGCTACATAATACATATTTAAAACTCCAACACCAAAATTTTATAAATAACGGTTACGTGTCTGCTGAATCCGTTCTCTATTTCTGATGATGACCTGGGCGCGCTGGGGTTGTAGGTAATCTTTTATAAACGTCATACCGCGTCTTTTTTTCCGTTTGCGGAATGTAGTATGCCCAGTATTTAGCGCGTGCCACCCTTCTCCTATTTCCAGAGAACTCGTGAGGATTGTCGCTGAAATCAGGCTCGTCTGTCTGTTTAAATTCATCTTCTCAGAGCTCACTCCCGTTTTTTTAGCGATAGAGGGGAAACGTGAAGTCCATCCCGGGAATGAGTTGCGGTAGCTCGACTGATTTAGCCATGCCTAAAATAACTTTCAGCTATCTTATAATCGTTACAAATTTTTAATTGCATATTTAATTGCGCGAACAATATTTCAGGTAGGCCTACTGTTCGTACAGTAGAAAGAACGGACTTCGTAACATTTGTTTTGGAGGACATTACATGGAAAATATTTTTTTGTCTTCATTTACAAAGCTTTCCCCGAAGCAAAAGATACGTGGAAAAGGCAAAATCATTTAATGGTATGTCAAACGGGAAAATTCAATCAATCGGTGGGATTTGATTTGAAGATTCAAATGTCTATCTAACTTTTTGACGAGTCACCTTACTTGCATATGCACAATAGTTGAAGTTGTGTCCACTTCTTAGTTCAAATACTTAGATCAAATTATTTGTGTAATCATTTGTTGTGTTACTTTTCTGCTTTTCGTAAGCGTTATATTGCCTTTCTTCAACTTGATAAGTAATCTGGAACGCTAAATTCGGCTTTTTTTCTGCAAGACCGCTGAAAACTTAGATTTGATGCGATGAGAGCTGCCTGCTATCTACGATCGCATCTTCATTACGACTGCGGAGTCCGCATTATCCTAGCATCATACATTCTTCCTGGAGTGGATTAAGTGGCAAATCCAAGAAAGCAAATGCACTTGGGGACATATAAACACAACGTAATGATTTCTATATTTGTATTCATTCAACTGTGAATAATGCAGGAGACAAAAGTTGATATGATCCAAAGGAAACACAATTTGGTGCAACGACCCAAAGGATGATAGCGATACCTTTTCACAGCTAACTCACAGAATGGACAGAGTGGAAAGCATACGGTTCAACAAAATTCAAGCCAAGAGGAAAACGCTTCTCTCAATCACTACGGATCTAAATGTTACATTGGGGTTTGCCCATGTTTGTTGGATTATTTTTTTTCAACAATATTAAAGTGTCAGGGTGGTTTGTTTATGTGGACGTTTGGGATGACGATAATTGGATTGTCCTTTTTTCAATCAGTGGATTTTAAATGAAAAACTGCTAATCTGAAGAACAAAAGATATTTCGGTAATTTGGTTCACAGCGGAATAACAGTGGATAACTCCTCAGATCCGTTAAAAATATATATTTATTATTATTATTTATTATTATTACGTTTTAACATTTATTTCTCTTGTTGAGGTTCGGCGATTTGGTATTGATTTATGGAAGACCGTAAATATAAGAATAAGTCAGATAAACCCAGCCAATGCCCGTGCCAATTTAAAGTGAGGGAAATCATCCCGTGGTAGAGAAAACAAAGAGAGTTTGTGGCATAGACAAAATCTCTTCTTTAAAAGTGTGAACGAAACGAATGCAGCTCCGTCCGCCGATGCGAAGCCGGTCGCTGCCCGTTGCGCTAGTGGTGCTGAAATTTGGATGATGCCTAGCCAGCGAATATCAGGCTGCCGCTCCCTACACATAAATGAAGACAACGGTCGTTTTTTGCTCCTCGCCGTCCTAATCGTATTGTACCTGCTGTGCGGCGCTGCAGTGTTCTCCGCCATCGAGAGACCCTCGGAGCAGCAAGCCCACGGTCGCTGGAATCGAACGCTCTTCAACTTCAGCGAGACATTTAATATCAGTTTGCAGGATCTGAACTCCTTTCTGCGGGACTACGAAACCGCCATCGCCGCCGGGATCAGAGTAGACCCCTTAAGACCGCGATGGGACTTTACTGGAGCCCTCTACTTTGTCGGGACTGTGGTGTCAACTATTGGTAAGAGAAAAAAGTTTTTATAACACCCATCCCCCTTTTTGTCTTTTCCGTCTTCATAAAACGTATATTAATATTTCTAAACCCATTTCCACCCTAGCTAATGTACACCCTTGAGCAAGTTACTTAAACTGATTTGCTTCAGGAAACATCGAGCTGTCTAAGTTGATGAATGCAGAAACTGTAAACTGTGTAAATCACTTTGGATAAAAGCGTCTGCTAAACAATTAAATTGTGATGATAATATTAATAAGAAGAAGAAGACGAAGAATGGCAACTACAAATGACCTGACGTCCACATAAGTATCTTTCCTTGGAGGTTTCCTGTTTCCTTGTGTGTTCTGTCACCCCCCTTTCTTTAGTATTAGGTCTGATATGCTATATATCTACTCACATAGAGAGTCCAATACTGAATACATTTACTGACATGTTCAAATACTCCAGAGAATGTTCCTTGAGTAATAACTCATGTATATCTACACAAATTCTGCGGGTTTATCTCAACAAGACAAACAATAATATTCAAAATAGTAAATAAAACATTTAAGCTACGGTATCAAGCTGTATTGCTGTATTCCATGTATGTCAACACAAGACACAGGGCAAAATACATTCAAGTTGTGACATGTACTATTTGTAATTAGGCCATATTCATGCTTTATTTATGGGGTAGTAACTACAACGGTCACTCATCATTAATGTTTCTACCTTGGAGACCTTTGAGTTCAGTCCTTGCCTGATTTAAACACCGGAGTGAGACTTTGACCATCTGTGGGTCTGGCATGACATTGTTCCAAGGGTATATCTACCTGTCGTCCGAGCTCTCTAACGTTATCTTCATCTAGATAAGGTACTAACCTGCCAAGTCTCCAGCATCAGATGCAAGTTCCACCAGTCTTACTGCCTCAACTATTTGTTTATTTTCCCATTTCTCTTAATTGGCTGATGGTTGGTTAATCATTGGCATTTCTGTTTGCATTCACAAATCCTCCAGAATTCTGTCTGTTATACACTGATTGCTTCATAAAACTGAGAATCCTTTTTTTCGGGACTTCTTGACACATATGGGTCTTAAATATGTGCACAAGCCCCCTTTACAGGTATATGCCTCTAGAAAGATCCCACCTTTGTGGGACTGAAAAGAACTGGCAATCCTAGCCCTATACAATCTAAAATTCTGTATTGGCTTAAAATGCTGAAACCTTTGCTATTGCGGGGAAAACCTACAAATACATAGCTTTAAAGATACCTGGTTGTGAGAACAAATATTTTCAAATTTGTTTGTGATCTGTTAATAACTGTTGTTATTGTATTCCACTCATGAGATTGTTATAGTCTGCGGACACTGCAGATATACATGCAAGGATAAAAGGGAATCCTCATTAAAAATTATGGTTACATGACCACACAAAAAATGGCTAGCATGACAATTTATTAATTTAGTTTAAGATGAATTAGCTAACTAATGAATTTGTCCCTAACCCTAACCCTAACCCTAATTCACAACTCAACAGGGTTTTCGGCATTCTAGTCTGATTAATTAATGCATCCATTTAATATATTTAAACAAATATTCCCTACACAATGGTATATTTTAAATATGTACACACACTATTAAAATATTATTACTAAAAACACAAATAAATAACTTACTGTCTCAGGGCCTTTCACTCAGTTAGCACCTTTTTTGCAGTAGACAAATTAATGATTCTTGCATAATGTATACAATGATAACAGCCTGTAGTTGTCTTAATAATACATTTATTGGCCCATCACAACATGTACACATTAGCAAAACAAGAGCAGATTTAGTCCCTGGTGCCTGGGTCTTCGTCGACAACTAAGATTCATTTTTTTGTTAGTCGATTCCTGTCATTTCCAACAATGCTCTGGCACTGCTCCTGCCGTATTTGCGTGAGCAGTAGGTTTCTGAGGAGCGCAGAGCCTCCTGGCATGGTGTCACCTGCTGACCAAAATACATCACACTGCGTGTTCAAATCTGCACCCCAGTCCACCCCACTGGAAGATTCTTCCTCTTTCTGTCAACATTCCTGCCTCCCACGGTCGACAATGGCTGATGTGCAAGGTAATGGGTCGGGAGGTAGGGAGGTTGTATATGTGCTCAAGAGAGTGTGTGAGGTTGCGTGTGTGTCTATGTTTGCATAGCTGATGTGTGTGTGTGTGTGTGTGTGTGTGTGTGCGTGTGTGTGTGTGGAGACAGAGAGAGACAGAGAGAGAGAATGGTAGGCTCCAGGCAGTTGCTGACAACACACACTCCTGCACACTTGCATGAGCCACTGGAAACACGTGCTTGGTGTGCTCTTTTAATAAGTACTAGGCATAAAAATTCTAGCATAAAGAGTGGGGCCACCTTTGGCACACTAATGGCTATCCCTCCAGTCAGCCATAGTGCTTAGTGCAGAAGCTGTAGCGCAATCAACTCAGCTGTTTACCAAACTGCTCCAGTACGTTCTATGTGCCTACTACTGGTTGGCTCTGGATTTTCTAGTGTTTTGATTCACTCAGGAAAATGAAGTCTGTTCAGTGCTTTGTGAGAATCACTACAGATGAGAATAAAACACCCTTCTCTGTCAGGATGTGAGCTTCCCTCACTTCCTCTGTGGTTTGGGGGAGTCCCTAATAGGCTATTCCATTCTTTGCAGCTCTGGCTTCACGGATGCATTACACACTCTGTTTGAGGAGCAGCAGGTTTAGCCTGGAAAGCCAGTTCATTGATATCATTCTGCAAATGGTAGACTTTTTTCTGTGGTGATGTGTGTGTGCTGGTGTATGGTGGTGTATGTGGGGGATATGTGCCTTTTTAGGGTTGTTTCGTCAAAGCCTACATTAGCAGATTTCTGTTTGCATTTACATTTGCCTTTGATCTCAGCATGATGTGTGTGCTCTCTCCCCCCGTCACGTTTATCTCTATCTCTCTGCATGCTTCGCTTGTGCACGGATCATAGCATAATGGCGAGAGCGGCGGTCAAATAGAAATGAATGGTAGGTGCTCCACACACTTGCCCCACTGTTCAGCAACCATGCTTTACGGAAGCCTAAGCCTGGTGCCTTCAGCATGAACTTTAACCTTATGTGTCTGCCACGTCCATGGAGCCACGTCCATGTCCCTATTCAAATATCTTCACCTGACAGGATTGTGAAAAGGCTGTTTTTAGTTTTACCTCATCACTTTAAAATAATTTGCATAATTTGCATGTTGAACTACATCACCTGGTAATTTAATGCAAGCTCTTGCATTCTACATCTCCAGACCAGCTCAACGTGCTGAGAAGTAACTCTAGATCCAAAAGCAACCCAACTTTATTTGTAACACTATCTGTTGACCACTTGCTATATTTCCTATTTGATACCGATACTTTTTACTGGTCCACCATTTGCTTGGTTGGTGGGAGATTTTAGAATGGCAGTTGTTCAAAAATACAAGCCAAGTGTGTTTGGAGTAATATTGCTTCCAGCCTCATTCATCTGCTTTGTTTATGCCAAATACTGCCTTAATAGGCTACTGCATAAAATACAGAAGATTAAATTATGGCTGCCTGTGTGTTAACATTTGTGAAAGTACAGAAAGAGAGTATCGGATATTCTACCAGTGAATAATAATATAACCAGTGCTCAGCCAGCATGGGGCAAAGTGTATACTGAAAATCAACCTGTACCAGCTTTATTTTCAGTTGTAAGCAGCTCTGCTATCTTGAGCAACCAGCCGCAGCTGTCGAGGGCATTGTTGGTGCCTGTGTGTTTACTCATGCTTGCATTCATTAAGCCCCAAGGACGCCTTACATTAAACAGGAGTGTGGGAAGGATATGCATCGTGTTAAATCATGAGTGCATCCACAATGGAATGAAAGCCCCTGCTGCTGTGCAGACCTCCGATATATACACTATTTAGGCTTTTTACATCTTTTACCCTGACTGCCTTGGTCAGCAAAATCAGCTGTCATCCTTTTTTCAAAAAAAGGAAAGGATTCTGGTGTCAAAAATATTGGAAAATATAATCAAAGTTGGAGTGGGTTAAACCAGAAGGCACTGAGACTTGGCTTATCCCAGAATCTGCCACTAAGAGCACCTCCAGGAAGAGGCATGCGTTTAGAAACTCCTGGATGCCCTTTGAACCATGCATAGTTGGACAGCCCTGAATCGATGAGGTGAGGCAAGGTGTTTTCTTTTCCCTCATTACCAGTGCTTCTGCTTGCTCCAGAGTTTGAGAGACGGGGTTCACAGACAGGTCAGCAAAGCTACCGAGAGGGTTTTCATCAAAAGATGTGTTTACACAGGCAGGTGGGCCTTCCACTGGGATATTAGCTTTTTTCATTGTTTACTTCCAGAATGTTGGATACTGTTTTACCATAAAGGCTGAAGATGGGTTTATACTTTCCAGTTAGACCTATTTTGTTGGATGGTTTACTGCATAGAAAATGAAATTATTATGTTGTGTATTGACCGGTGAAGGAGCTGCTCCGTGCAGCTTTGGGCCCTAACCCTCCAACACTGGGAAAGGATTTGTGCCAAAAAAAAGGTACACAATCAAACCAAGCACCAGCAGGTGGATTAGCAGCTGACCTTTAAACAGCTCCCGTTTCAGTGAACTTGTGATGTGATTGCATCTCTCCAAATCGAAAAAAAGTTCTGAGTCAAGGTCCATCCTTTTCTTCTCAGAATTCAGGCTGTGAATGTTGAGCCTATGCTAGAAGAAGACTCTAAGCCTTCTCTTCTCCAACGAGACCACAGCTATTTGGGTGTTCTAAGTAGAGCCGTTTGACTGTATATCATTCATAATTCTCCTACTCATCTCTGATCTCAGTCCCAGTTCTGACTGGGAAAAACATGGTTGCTATGCGCAGATAAGGGCTTTGGTAGATAGTGGCTGCTCACTGCAAATTGCCTGGGTTGGGGTCAGGGATTAGCTTTTTCCCTCCTTTCCCTAAAGGAGCTTTTCAGTCTCACATCCCACAACAGTGTTTGAGTGTATTTCTTTGGCGGCATGCATTCAGTTTTCATGGAAATATCTATACATTCCCATATTCCCTAAATAAAAAACAGAAAACCGTCCCTGTCTGCTATGACATAGTTTATGTTTAAAACGGCTTTCAGGGGAGTTTTCTCTATTTGTCTTCAGATCTCTGAGTGGCTCTGAAAATTGGAGCAACATGGAAATGTCAGAGTTAAAAATGGATAAAACCCCCTGTCACATGAAAGGCTGCTGTGATATTCTCCTAGGGAGCAAGATGTGGCCTACTGGACCAGACCCTATCCTCTGAAATCTCACCAGGCCAATGTATCAGTCTTCCCACAGGTTTGAGCAAGACAAGACAGAAAGGGCCATCTATTGCCTTCTCTGTGTGCTATATATCTGTTCTATAAGTAAAATGCCGCATTTAGGAAAATAATCATTATCCTACCCACAACTGATATAGTTGAAAATTATAATTATATTCAAAGGATAGAGTCAGACAGAGTTAATAATAATGTACAGGCAGTTGAAAACCCAGTTACATTTTAAAATTGCCTGCACAGTTTAAAGCAGATGCCTCTTCTTATGTAAGTAATCAACGAGCACGGTCTGAAAATAGAACCAGGAACCCATATTTTCATACTCCACTTTAGGAGACTAGTTTATAGTCTTGCAATACACTGATGATCAAACCGGCTCTGTCAAAAGTAATCTGTCATAGAAATAGGAGAGGGGGAGAAAAGGGAAGTTAGATATATTTGCTTTACCTGTCTATGCTCCATCCTTTCAGGCCCATTTTCAGATTCCTGCTCGACCTTGTCTATTGGCATTTAATGAGATGGTGTGGTGAGAAGCGGCCCTGTCTAAGGATGGCTAGGACTAATTGGAACCATCACACATTTGCCTTCAGCATTAATCATACACTGGTGGGCCAGGAGTGGCGGGGAGAGCTTGCCTTTTAAGATATAATATACCGACCTCCACTATCACAGATGAGTGCCAGGGACAAAAAGATTTACAACCCCCAATCCCAGTGATGGACGCATTCGCTCATCATGTGGGCTGCTGAAAAATTCCTTTTATTGTTTGACAAAGCTAAGCCGATGTCCTGGCTCCTGCTGGACATTGGGCTGACAAAGGACCGAGGGTAAAGGCCAGAGAAACTCTTTCTTACTTGGAAGAAGTGTCTGCAGAGGACAAGATGAGACTTAAACAAAAAATGTAGTTATAACAGCACACCATCATAAAGTGGGTACTGATGTTCAAAGCAAAGCAAACAGATATTAATTCGTATCTAATAACTACCGGCTCATGTCCAGTTTTCAAAAATGTGTTACATCCAAACTCAATTCCGAATACCTGAATTAGCATCCAGATTTGTTGAATCAATTCGGGTCTAAATCCAGACTTTACCTAAAAAGCTAAAAAAGAGGATTGAGTCCACATCTGGGTCAAAAGCTCACTGTCACAATCCCAGACCATTGAGTCCTTATTGTACCTGTATAATAAACAAATTAATGTTGGCAGAAGTAGCATATCAGAACTGACACACATTGCTACACTGGGCTCTGTAATCTGACATGGCACCTTTGTTGGAGTCATTTATACTATGAAATGGTGCTATTCCTTGTTAGCAGGTGGCCTGCATCTGATATGAGTGTATGATGCTTTCTGAGTGGCACATTCCCTAAATCAGCACTTTGAATTATTAACCCTAAAAAACAATGCTTTTCCTTCAGTGCCTTCGTTTACACACACAAGGTCGCTTGAATGATTTAGGAGCAGACGGGAGGTGGCTCTTTAATGCAGAGTAACTCCTAATTTAATTGTAACTGACTGAGTAATCACATTCAAGCCTCAGGCCTAGAGGTGTGTGTCTGAATCTCACATTAACTCACATAGCATAATACCATTACAGGGGCTGTCAGCCACATACCTGGTCTTTCCAAACACACGCCTTTCCAAGTCACTGGCATATTTCAATTTCCATTTCCATGGTCTTTTCACTGGTCCTGCTAATCTGCCATGGATCTGAGTGCTTCATCTTGGTCAGAACTTCAAATCTGCCATGGAGCTGAGTGCTTCACTTTGGTTAGAACTTCAAATCTGCCTTAGATCTGAGGACTTAACTCTGGTCAGAACCTCAAGTCAGCCGTAGATCTGACTGCTTCACTTTGGTCAGGACCTCAAGTCTGCCATGAATCTTAGCACTTGACTCCGGTCAGCCAAGGTGACTTTACATGTGTTCTGTTTTGCATCCTGTCAGCCGGATGCCACTACCCATTGGCCACGGCAGAGGGTTCAGTGTCTGCCTGGTTGTCCTGCAGTTTCTTGGACGGACATCAGGGAAAAAGCCTGGTGGGGAACTGTGTCCAGTGGACCCTGAGTACTGAAACAGGCTGTAGCGTTATTTTATCATCTCACGTCATCCCTTCTTGCCATTTAATTGCACAGAGACGACATCATTATTTGAAAAAGATATCAAAAGTGAAGAAGAGATTTTTATTAATGGATTCCATAAAAAATCACATTGAATTGAGCAAAAATCTCTTTCTTTTTTAAAATTTGTGGAGCAGGAGAATAGGATAGATCAGGCCTACTTGGTTTAAATTCTTGTCTGCCTGCTGTAATTCTGTTCATAAAACACTTATAATGGATATTTCCTATTTTTTTCTCTCTCCATCTCTCTTGCTCCCCCACTCTCTCCATCTCTCTTGCTCTCTCTCTCTCTCTCTCTCTCTCTCTCTCTCTCTCTCTCTCTCTCTCTCTCTCTCTCTCTCTCTCT
>JAOYSI010009019.1:0-11167 GCA_025775065.1 Hiodon alosoides | reverse complement strand
CATAGTTGTGGAGCTCTATATGCAAATGCTCTACCTCCAGATATTGATTTGGATATTCTTGGTATATATAGATTCCCAGCCTCTTGTGAGCGAAGTAATCTAGATGGGACATACTGGACTATAATATCTGTTAGATACGAGGGAGCTAGACCATTTAAAACCTTAAAAGTTAACAAAAGTAACTTAAAATCAGCCCGCTGCCTTATTGGCAGCCAATGTAATGAAGCCTACACTGGTGTGATGCAATCACATTTTTTTACGTCTAGTAAGGATCCTAGCAGCAGCATTCTGAACAATGTGTAATGTATTTGTGGCTGTATTTGAGCCCCCTGATAATATAGCATTATAATAATTAAGTAACAAAAGCGTGGATTAATTTATCTGCATCCCGATCACCTAAAAAATGTCTAATCTTAGCAATGTTTCTCAAGTGGTAGAATGCTATTCTAGCAATATCTTTAGCATGCCGGTCAAAAGAAAGATCTGGATCAATTGTAACTCCAAGATCCTAAACCAATACACTCTGTTCTATCAGCTTTCCATCTAGGTCCAGCACATAGTCATTGAGCATTGTACGATAGCCGTTTTTGGCTAAGGATTGTAATTTCTGATTTGTCAGAATTCAACAATAGGAAATTAGAGGACATCCAATCTCTTACATATTTCAAACAATGCTTCTATCTTTCCAGCAGAAAATCATCACCTGTGCTCCCTGACATATATAGCATATACAAAGAGAATAGAAGGCGGCCCAACACCGAACCATGTGGTACTCCATATCTAACCGGAAACAAATCAGATGAGTCTTCCCCAATTTTAACAAACTGAACAAAATCTATTTGTAAAATATGACCTCAACCAAGATAGAGCAGTCCCTTTTATGCCTTTGTGGGTGTCAGGTCTTTTTAAGAGGATATGGTGATCTATAGTATCAAATGCAGCCGTTAAATCAAGCAGTACTAGAACAGACACCAAGTTATAATCAGATGCCATTAGAATATTATTGTTATTATTAATATTATTATGCCCTGTTTGAAAACCTGACTGAAATGTTTCTAGCATATTATTAGAATTGAGAAATTCCAATAACTGCTGGGCTACTACTTTCTCCAATATTTTAGACAAAAATGACAAATTAGATACTTCTTAGATAAGTTCTTAAGAACATATGGATCTAAATTTGTTTTCTTTAAAGTTGGTTTAATTACTGCTACTTTGAGAGACTCAGGGACACAACCTGATACTAAAGACGTGTTAACAGTGTTTCACATTGGTTTAGACGTTACTGAGAGAATATCTTTCACCAACTTCGTTGGTATTGGCTCAAGGAAACAAGCTGACAATTTTGATAAAGAGATAAGTTGTTCAATTTCACTAAGCTCAACAGGAGAAAAGTTATCAGAACAAGTTCTGGAATTACTTTCCACGGGAGGTTCAGAGCAAACTTCTGCAGATGAGATCGCCCTTATCTCAATTCAAATTTCTTCAATCTTCTCACTGAAGAATTGCATGAAGTCCTTGCTGCTATGATACAGACTCAGGTTATCGATCCCTTGAGTTTTGGTTATTTTGGCTACTGTATCAAAAATAAATCTTGGGTTGTTTTTGTTCTCCTCGATTAGTTTGGAGAATTATGCAGAGCGAGCAGCTACCAACGTACATTTATAATTATGAACACTGTCTTTCCACGCAAGGAAAACCTGTAGTTTGGGGCTACCAGATCTAGAATTCCTCTTAATGCCTTGTTATAGATATCTAGCATTTCATCCACTGAGGTAATACTATTGAATATTCTTTCCTCAGGTAAAACATTTGGCAGCTCTTTGATAAACTTTAGCACCATACTTGGGTTAATTGAACGACTCAAACTGTTTCTGCTCAGGGACCTTGGAATTCGTCAACTGAATTACAAACGTAATAAGAAAGTGATCAGAAAGTACCGGGTTGTACGTAAAAACAGATACATTTTCAATATCAACACCAAGACTAATACCTTGATCTAATGTATGGCTGCGACAATGCCTGGGTTCTGCCACATGTTGGACAAACCCAAATGTATCCAATATAGAAACAAAGGATTTTTTTTAATGAATCCTCATCACTATCAATATGTGATATTAAAATCTCCAACAATCAATACTTTGTCTGCATTAACTGCTAGGCTTGATAAAAAGTGACCAAACTCTCAAAAAAATTCTGTATACGGATCCGGATATTGACATTAGCTAATAAAAAGCTTGGTTGTTTGAGAGAGCTATTATTACGATGATTTGACCAGTTACTCTTTAAGACAAGTACTTAAAATGAGGAATAGCTGCCAAAACTTTTAGCTGCCAAACAAACATCGCTACGAAAAATTGTAGCAACACCACCACCACCTCCACTAGACTCACTAGGTTTTTACACAAGGTCACACAGAGACTCCCGCTGGAGGTAGACTATTTGGAGTTTGTAGTCAACCAGGAGATGGTCCTTTTTAGGTCATTGTCAGGCCAAGTTGAGAAAACACAAGATGTTGTAGATGCATTGACAGAGCTGTCAATGCAGAGGACAGCTCTAATATGAGCCTTAGTCAGGTGCCAGTGTTGCAAGCAGAAATGGGACGGCCAAAATATGTTGTGTCTCCTCAGCTACTACAAAGCTTGGTAGAAATTTCCCTACCAGTGTCATGCATTACAAAACTTCTGCGTGTATCTGAGAGGACAGTGAAACGGCGCATTAATATGGCCTTTTCCATAATGCACAGTGCATAATACCTAACCTAAACAACTAGACAATTTGATGAGATCAGTGAAGGCCAGAACACCACATGTAGGGTGCAGAATGATGAAAGGAACCCTGCAAGCCTGGGGTCACCGTGTCCAGTGGAACAGACTGTCTTCATCCATGCATCGTGTAGACTCCATTGGTGTACTCTCAAGAATGACAAGGATGGGGTGTGTTGCAAGAAGGACGTATTCTGTTCAGGGTCCTCTGCACTTGGTGCATATCGACACAAATCATAAGCACATCAGATAGGTCGTATATTTTTACTCAATACAGTATGATACATGAGAAATGTGATATTTTTACTAATTCCCTGTCACATTTTTTAACACTCTTGTTTTGCATCAGCAAAGAAATTTACACAAATACTACGTCGAACGGATTTAGTGTTTGGCCTTGTTATTTTTGGAGGGATTGATGGCTTCTCACGAAAGGTAATTTCTTTTTTTTAACCTATAATCACTTATAACTAAATGAGATGATGACAATTCAAAATGACTGACATGGTTCTACTTCTTGTTTTTACAGGTTTGAAAAATGCTTTAATTAAATTTCCAGTGAATTATAATCTCTTCTCCAGATCATGTACCTGGTCGCTGGGACCAATAAAAAAGCATCCACTGCACTTGATTTCTTCTTTGAGGCAGTGCAGAAGTATGGCTTTCCATTAAGGTAAGACCAAAAAAGTGTGGCTCATTGTGGACCTCAGTGATTTATGGATAAACTGCCCAATAAGGATGTCTCAAACAAATGGTATACTGGACTTCAGCTCCAGTTTTCTTTTTTTGACCAATATTTTGACAAGTAAGATGACCATAAACAATAGAGGCATTTTAAACAATTAAAATGCCTTTATTGGAATGGCATGGACTTAAAATGCATGCTAAAACGTGTTTCAGCATCAAAGCTTCATCAGGGAGTCCCTGATGCCAAAACACATTGGAGCGTTGGATTTTAAGTTTAGTTTAAAAGAGAGTGCCTTAGAATTTTTTGTCTTGTTTTTTTTATAATAAATAAAGATGTTAGAAGTTAGTATGTCTTCTTTTTTAATTTCGATACATTAAATAGTCAGTTTTTATTTTAAAAGTTTTTTTTTTCCTTTCTTTATGTGTGACACATTCTTTTTAGAGTAAGCGGTGAGCAAGGAGTGGAAAACGTTGGCATAGCGCGATGCATGTTCACCATTAGGGGCTGTGGAAGGAGGAGTTTCCTGTCAGGAAAGAGTGTACACAACCAAAGGTATGTTTTCTTTATGTACTGTGAAGTGGTCACACACATCCAGAGGCCTCAAGACAGGTGCGGGTCCAATAGAAAACAACACAGAACATGGAACAAAGGTCTGCACACTCTCCCAAACTCTCCAGTCAATTAATATTTATAAGATCAAATTGTCAAATGCTTAAGATACAGTCAAAACAAGAAACCACTTAAAACACATAACATGAAGGGCACATAATAAGGCAAGAGATAAATCTCTTATACAAAGGTCAGATCCACGTAGCACATTAAGAAATTTATATCCGGCCAGAAGCCATCATACCTTTAATATATTAGGTCCAGATATATCTAGATAGTGTGCTTTTCACAGCTGGTGATGTTATATATTTTATATGGTTTCTTGATTTCACTGTATTTGAAGTTGGGTTGATTTCTGTTTTTACCAGTCCGGTCCAGTTTAGAATCGCAAACCAGTGACTGGTGGAACCAGCTCCTCTGTTTTTTCCTCGAGAAAATGTGTCAAGCCGGGCAGGAAATCAGACACAGAAATATCACAGCATTGCTGGTTAATGTAAAGCTAATTTAAAAATAAAACACCCTTATTTATGATAATTTTGGCATTATTTATGTAAATATTGCCATATCGCCAGTTGTGTCTAAACAGAGCGAGAAAGAGAAGCAGACACACACACACACACACACACACAGAGGTGGGAGTCGGGTGGCTGTAGCAGCAACTGTAAACAGCAGCCTGGGCTATCCCATCTACAACCGGATGAGAAATCAGCGGTTTGATAACAATGGTGCAGAGGAGTAGAGAAATGCGCTTCTGGTGTCAACACCCAGGCTCCTGTTTGCACGAGAATTCACACTTCCTGGCACGTCGTGCCGCATCCGCCTCAGTGTGTAGCTGGTTACATCAGTGAGCATGCAAGGGTCTGGTAGGGTAAGTCTTAGTGATAAAACAACTGCTTCTTCTTCTTCTTCTTCTTTTTATAGTTTATTTGGGGTGGAAAACTATTTTAAAGGCACATAATTGCTACCAAGTGGACTAGAGTCACTACATTCTCAGTGACCAATCTCCTGGACGAGTGTGTGTGATGTATAATGGTGAGAGTCATGAGAAGTGTGTTTTTGTATCTGGAGCTAATAGGGAAAGAGCCTAGAAAAGAAGCGAAGCGACAAAACAAGTGTCGAGTTCAGGAACGGTAATAGAATATGGAGGTGGACGAATTGGTTCCGAAAAGAAACAGCACTGGATCCGTCTGGCAGTAGTTTGGATATCGCATAGAAGATGTTGAACAAACAACGGTTATCTGCAAAATATGCAACAAAACCATTGCCACAAAAGGTAGCAGGAATGTTCTTGTTGAATGCACTTTTGTTGCTTTGAGCTCTGTTAAGGGTCTTGGTTTAGCTTGAGCTCTGTAGAACTAGGCTACAGTATGTAGTATGTGTACAGTATGTCATTATTCATTTTCATTTAACAGCTGTTAAAAGTGTGCAATATCCTGGTTTGAATAAATACTGTTTTGTTAAATTTAACTAGGTTGTGATTTTCCTTTTTGCATCCACTTTTAAAATTGTTTCTAATAGAAACCACTAATAAATATAAACAAGAATGTTTTAAAGCAGACGTATGTTGAAGGGACTACTAGAATCATCCTACTGGTGTGATTGTATGCATCAAAGGGTTAAATCGAGATGAAGTGCTTTAGAGGAGATTTCAAAATATCGAGATATAAATCATGTATTGTGATATAGCCTAAAAATATTGCAATATTATTTATAGGCCATATTGCCCAGCCCTAGAGGCGAAACTTGGTATATCGGTTCGGTTTGGTGTTGGCTGAATATAAAACCAGTTTGAAACCTTTGACACCGACCCATCCCTACCACTGAATCATGTGACTAGTATGTGACCAGAGTATTTGGGTTATTTAATGATGGTGCCTTTGTATCTTTTTTCTAGTCCAAGGAAGAGCATTAGCTTGAAATATCAGTTATGGTTGTCCAATAAATTGTGTGCGGACCTTTGTTTCATCTTCCATTTATTTTTTACATAAGTTCAAGTGCAAGTTCAATTATACTGAACAGACTTGAGGGTAGTTTTCTTTTAACGGAATAGAACGTTTGTAGCAAGATGTTTGGATAACTGTTTCAAACTTGCACTACAAGATTATTCACAGCCTTGAAGATGAAGGTGTTCTAGCTAGCATCCACCTGTTCTGTGCCCAGCATGTGTTTCTTACACGTCTGCAGAGGGATCTCGATGTCTTCTGGGTGGGGTAGGATAATCGCCCTCTAAGAACAGAGCCCACAACAACTGTAGATGACGGGGCTCCTCCGGAATCCTGTTGATGCTCCAGACCTGGCAGAGGTACTAATTTCATTTTGTTGGTATCGATTGTTATAGTTTTGGCTACTATTCCTTAATCATAGAATAACAATTCTCATATTTAATTAAAATATTTCAAACACAAGCAATTGTGTTTATAACAGCTTTACTGTAAAGATATCCCTGAAAACTTATTCCATGAAAAAGCTTGGAAATACAATTGTATTTTCCATTGTATATTACACTACTGATTAGAATTTGGAGCAAGAAAATGTAAAGTTAATTTTGTTGCATCATTATTATTTTTATATCGTTTATAAAAACTGATGTTGAAATGTGGTTTCCAACCACCAGTATCAAATTAATGAAAGAGATAACAGAGCTATTCTATCCAAATTCAAACTGCAGAGAACTTGAAAGATGCTTACTAATATCAAAACGATGCTTAAATCTAATGGTTTAAAAGCTTATGCAGCTTATACAGCTTATATTTCTTAGGTCACATTGAATACAAATTCAAAAGAGCCGATAATATGTTGATACTGGCATCAGCATGGTATCAGTTCTGTTCACATTAATCTTCTTAAAATCTACTTACTGTTATAGTTTTACTTTATGTTCCCTGATTTCTAAATGATAATTTTAAAAATTTTAAATGTAGGAAATCGAGGATGCAGATCTTCATTTCAACACTGCCAGCGAGCAAGATGTGACCAGTCCTGTAGTGATTCTCCTACCTGTTGAATGTCCCCTCTCTGAGCAGGACATGACAGGCCTTAGGGCCACTATTGATGTTACAGGACCATCAGATTCCTACAGGCGAGACATTTATTTGGCTGTTTTGAACTATGTGTTAAATCATTTACCCTAGATGCAAACATTTGGTGTTTCAAGACCAATTTAACACCATTAAGTGTACATTTATTTTCTTTTAAATGTTTATTGTTACTGACAACAGTGAGGCTACATGGTACAAACATTTTTGAACTGCCTCTCAGAGTGCTGGGTAGCAACTTGTTGGTGAGACAACATGATGCCGATTAGCTAGACATCTAGATGAGATGTAAATAAATTACTTTTATGAAATCTTGTTGCATGATTACCTACCGAACATTAACGTGTTTGTATGAAATGCTACAGCACTGCCATTAAACAATTATTTAATGTTTACTCTTGACTAATTCCTCTTTCCAAATATGGTGTCACAGTTCACAACACAGCCCCAGTTCCGCAGTAGACGTCATCATTTACTTATCTCTCCAATCTTTCAATTAACATTCCTGAAGCCCATGTGTACTGTTTCAATCACCTTCTGCTCCTATTGGTCCTGCACTTTCCAACTTGGTTTTCGGTTCCACATATTAGCCCATCACTAACCTCCACTCATTGTGAAGTCTTTTCAGTTTCACTACAGCATCTCTCCTCTCCTCTCCTCTCCTCTCCTCTCCTCTCCTCTCCTCTCCTCTCCTCTCCTCTCCTCTCCTCTCCTCTCCTCTCTGACCCACGCCTGTCTGACCTTCCCTCTCAGTACTGCAACTGGGTTCCCCTGTTCCTGTACCCCGTGGTGCATTACAGCAAGATCTTGGAACACAGTATTACTAAGAAATGTGTTTAATTTATCCGAACAGAAGTAAAACAGTAGCAACTGGTGCTAAACATTTAGGTTGTAGTTCAACCTAGAAAAAAACAGCCAGTTGATGGTAAATATTTACACCATGTTAAACTGTTGGCCCAGATAAAAAGCCTCAATTAGAACCTTTTTGAATTGGTCATAAGGCCTCATATGTCTTACAGGTAGTACAATATTCTAGGCACATGTTGACATAACAGGGTAACACACCAAAGTTTAACCAACATGTTGGTTAAACTTGATCGTTACAGCAAAATCCTTCTTCTCTGAGGAAGAAGTGGGATGTGACCTTGGCCTGTGATCCACTGTAGAAACCTGGCAGGTGTGATGGAATGTAGGCCATCTTGGTCATCTACAAGCCTCTGATCTTCAGCTATGAAGCAACAAGTGTTATGTGACCATTAAAAATTAATTGTCCTTACGGCAATGCAGTTCTTTCAATTAAAGAAGTGAATTAGACAGGTACTCTCAGCCACAAAAGAACCGCTGAGAACAATCAAATGTGTGTGTGATTTCACAAGGTTTGGAGATAACCATTGTGTTTGGCTGAAATAGTTATGTCACAGTTTGATTTCACTTTTCGTTTTCAGTCACTTCTAGCTCTTGTCAACCAATTATTCACTTAACATTCCACAGACCTATGTGCACTGGTATGTTCACCTCCCCATTTAGTTTGCCATATAAACCCTGCACTTCACCTCAGTCAGCGTGAGTTATTATTTTGTTCTGGGATTTTTTTTGGCACCGGGTTTTGTCCTTGTTTATGTTTAATAATGATCATGTTTATTTGGAGCTGCGCTTGGGTTCATCCTTGATCGGGTGCACCTGCATGTCGTGACAGGTTATAAATGACATTATGTATAATTTCATTATTGGCAATAATTTCTTTCTAAATAGAATGGTGATAGATTTGTAAACGTTTTCATTAAGAACAATGGGTTTAGGAAAACAATAATTTCTACATATGTTCTCAGTTCTCAGCCTTGCAAAAAAAGTGAAAACTGCTTTAAAACACAAACTACCCTGGCACATAATAACTATTACCATTATCAATATTTTTCAGGTAGAATAAAACTTAAACATGTTCAATACCAGCATAACCACAGGTGGTACCTGATTATTTAAAGACTCCAAGTAGTCACAAGATCTAATCTTTTGTCATGAAAGCATTCAAATTTTACTGAGCTTTTGAATTTTTGATTTGCAGGACATTAAACATGATATACCTACAGCTTCATAGAGGAAGTCCTGAATAAAGGACTGAACAAAGGACTCATCTCCAGCTCAATCTGATGCCTGGAAGTACCTTTGTCACTCAGTTGAGGAAGAATGGATGCCATGACAAACTCTGCATTGACCTATGATGAGATAAAATCAACATGAATATTATGTCACCCTTTAATTATGAAATGTCATAGCAGTTTTCTATGCAATGTCAAGCATTTCTTGTTTATAATAATACATGGTCTTGTTTTGCATACTTTTACATCTTCCCCAGGAACAAACAGTGGTTGGCAGATATCTGGGATATCTGCCTGATCAGCGAAAGGAGGTCATACAGCTGCAGGCCTTCTCTCAGTTGTTCCAACATAGGCTTGCTACAAAACCTTACTTGTAATGCATTTTACTGTACAGACAGCAATATATGTCCTAGCATACCGAACAATGGACTCTTTGTTTTGCACGGAGAGCTCCAGTATATCCGCAATTTAAGATTTCATCAGATAGGCCTTCAATTGAATGTTCAGTTGACATTTCAACCTGAAAATAAAAATTAAATTAACAGGAAGAAAAAAAATTTTTCAATGTAAACACATGAAAATATTATTTGACAAGGAATACTTGATTAACCCAGCATTTCCATCATACAGAGGTCATACCTGGTCAATTAACCCTCGCAACTGGACATCTGCAACTGCATCACTGTTTAGAGCCGTCGGGTTTATCTGCCCACTACAGAGGTAACTGTCAGTCCACGGGCTGAAAAAGCCAGGGACCACAACCTAACTGCCAAATTCTCTCCAACAGTCCTATTTACACAAATTAAGTATGAATGTATTTCTTATGTTTGAAAACATTTCACAGAATGAAACAGTTTGTCCCGACTTGCATAAAAATAAACCCACCTGTACAGGCCACTGTCAAAGTCAGTCAGAGTGTATTGTGGGCTCCTCTGCTGCTCTAGCCCCTCAAAGAAACGGTTCTCAATTCTTGCCATAATTAGACACAAGTACAAACAGCATTTTCTGTTTTATACTGTTCAGTATAAAAATAGCCTATACTGTTTCAAAATATATTTCCATTAACAAAAAAAAAGAAAATTATTCTCTCTGATTCTCCAAATACTCCTTTTGAGATGAAACTCAACAATATGGTCTTGTCAGTGTAACTGACTCATATCTCATATCTGTCATCACATCTAACTATGAAAGTTGACAATGCACCCAGGGCACAAAGCCACAAGACACTGCATACAGATGTACTTGGTCTATCGTGTGCATGCAGCATCATGGCATTTGTTTTTTTTTGTACTTTGGTGAGCTGGGGCCAATGATTTGCATGGCCAAACCTGACCTCAGGGGGTACCCTGGTCATTGCTCTGCGCTTTAACAGAGGTGGGGTCCAACTGGGTCTTCCTCTTTTGTTTGTCTGGAGGGAGCCTGCTTTTATTAGCGCACAAGCTACAGATGCCTTGAAATAAGTTAGTGTTGTCTACTATTTAATCTATCAGATCTGTGGGGAATAGATGCATAAATAAATCTGCTGGTTCCTTTCCCTGAACATTCACTTTCCACTCCCCTAAAAAAAGAGGCAAGTCTCCCTCAAACTGGTTGTCGTTGACTTTCCAGACATTCCTGGTTTTGTACTGCCCTTGAGTTCAGTCAAGTAGCACATGCACAGCTTCCTCAGCATCTTCAGCTCCCTCAGCATCCTGACCTCCCTCAGCATCTTCAGCTCAACTGTCACTATCACTAGCATTCGGTGAAGCCTCTTTTTTTGGCAGCCACTCATCATCACTGTCACTATAATCATCATAACTGGACTCTGAGGGAATTTCCTCCACTATCCTATAGACCTCTCTATTCCATGCTACGCTCTACAAAATATGATGACAAAGATGGTTACGCACATAATAGAACCGACAATGGGCCCCAATTCATCTCAACTGACTTTTCCAATTACCTGGAAGAAAAAACCATTAAACACATCAGGAC
>JAOYSI010009018.1:0-11170 GCA_025775065.1 Hiodon alosoides | reverse complement strand
TAGTTATATTGTACACAAAACAACAACAATATATATAGATATATATATATATATATATATATATATATAATGTTTCTTTTTATTATATACATGACATTGCCTGCTCTTGCTATAGCAAAATTATTTTCATCCAGCTTAGAATTTGTCTTTACTGCTAATAGAACTGCAAAGACCAGAAAAGGAAGTAATATTTATTTACAAATAAATAGAAAATCGAAAGAATGGCATAGAATGGATTCATTGTCAGATCAGCTCTTCTTGTCAACTACCTTGTTCTTGTGATCGTCCTTGTAGCAACGGCCATGTTTCACTTAGCTGTCCTTCTTACTCTCATTATAGATGTTAAAAACCACACTGAATGTACAAGATGCCAAAATACCCACAATTCTCCCTGATCCCCACCTTTCTGTCCTCAATTGCCTGCTTCATGACTGGGCAGCGGGTTAGATCTGTACTTTTACACTGTTATGGTATCCATAAGCACTGTTTAAACTGGTGGAATACACACCGCTCAGTACATACACACAATACATTTTTTTGGGCACTAACCACAATCTTCTTTTCCATTCAATTTAATTTAATTGCTGTTTGTATTATTTTCAGAGCTGATATATATGTTAAACACAAAAAAATACCTTTCCTTTTTGGTGCTCTGGTTAATCATTAAATATCTGGTCGTACTGTACAATTCCATAGGTTCCTCAAAACAATAGCAAAAAATAAAATGTTACTTTTCCTGTTATGTATTGTTTAAAAATAAAACACTGGTTAAGTAAAAGTAAATGGAATTGATGTTGTCAACTTTTTACCTAGGCCCAAGCTTGGCAATGGTGCCATTATTTGTTTCGTTGCTCATTTTGCTCATTTGCAAGTTATTCCAGAAAAATGTGACAAAGGTATGTGACCATCCATGTGTTCAGTTTTTGGACACACATTTTTCATTTTATCAAACACTTTTTTGTTCCTTTTTGGAAACACAGAGAATCTGAACCAGTTTTATGCTAATGTTGGTGTCCAGCATTGACCTGGAGAGTAAAAGTGCCGTGTGGAATGTTTATGATATGGCAAGAAAGCTTGCCATTTTAGTTAAGGTATTGTCCAATATAAGAATAAACTTTGAGCATGTGCCGGTTTCCATTTTTCCAAGTCATAATGAGAAAAAGTTATCAACACTGCTGTCTAACAATTGTAGTAACTCAATTTTTTTAATTGGGTTAAACTTAAGTTAAACTTTAACATAGCCAATTATTTATTTTAAAATAAACAGGAAATGTAGAGGTGCCTCTGGAATATTTAACATCGAACTACTGACTTTTAAAGAACATTTAATGTTGCATGACTGGAAAGAAACTCTGGCTCAGTAAATTAAATAATATTTACTATGGAAAAAGGAGAGAAAAGTGCTTGGGCTATTGGTACGTTTTTTACTTCATGCACAATACAAAACCAGCAATTAGCTTTATGATTCACGTACAGATCACAAGTTTTTCCATATATACTACGAAATATGTACATAAACCCGGATCAGTCCCGGGAAAATGTGGCATTATTTAGACATTAGGTGGTTGCAGGAGAAACATGCTGAATTTCAGTATAAAGGGACAAGCTGTCCTGGAAACCTAAACATTAACAGTGCCATGCCATAAAAACGAATGAACTGAGCGCAGCAACGTTTTCCTTCAAATGTTTTCAAAAGTATGTTAGACACACCACAAACGACACGCTGGTCCCCTATGGTTTATCATGCATACTGTTGAAGACAAATCCAGTACAAAGCAGCGGTTCATATTTAATTGGCTAAATTACGATTTTGGCTGTGCTACATCATCAAGCCACGCAATAGCAGCCCAACATTACCTGGGCGAATGTTACAGCTTGTTGGCCGAAGTGCTACATTACATTTTACATGTTATTTTATTGTAGTGGAGTCGCTGTCCTTCCTACATTAGAGCATTATCAGCAATACCAGTGCTAATATTTTGATAATTCCAATGAATGATCCATGGACTGAAGCAAAAGATCCATCAAGCAGATCCTATGGTTTTTGAAAATCATCATGTCTACTCAGACATGTCTGTGTCTATCTATTGAAGCATCACACCCTGAAAAGCTGGCAGCATCTCAGTAATTAACAAGCAATACTAATGTTAAGGTTAACGGACAGGCAGGAAGGTTGCTAGTGTAACACTGACAGGAAAATGTATATACCCTTGGTTAAAGTTGACTTTCACTGAAATTATGCCAGATCTCCATAGTTATGTTATGTTTATACTGGCTTGCGGGCGCCAAATATAAGGTTACTGCGACAACTGTTAGTCGGTGTTTTGCCTGAACATGTTTTTTCAAATCACCTCATAAATCTTCTTTAAACATTCTGGAGGTGAGTGTTCAGTTCAGTAAATTCTATACTCTGTCTTCATGAAAAATGGACTCATCCAACCATACAAGTACTTCAGTAAACTTAAGTATTAGTGTAGTCCATAAAATATCTAAGTGTATGCTATTGTACCCGATTTGTTACACTACATTGCCAAAAGTATGTGGACACCCCTTTTTAGAGGATTTGGATATTTTAGCCACACCTCTTGCTGACAGGTGTATAAAATGGAGAATACAGCCATGCAATCTCCATAGACAAATAGGTGCCACCTTTCCAACAAGTCAGTTTGTCAAATTTTTACCCTGCTAGAGTTACACAGTAAGTGCTGTTATTCTTAAAACAGCTCATCAACAAAGTAGTTGGCCACACAATCTCACAGATCGGGACCGGCGAGTGCTATAGGGTGTAGCGTGTACAAATTGTCTGTCCTTGGTTGCAATACTCACTACCAAGTTCCGAACTGCCTCTGGAAGGAATATCAGCACAATAACCGTTTGACAGGAGCTTCATGATATGGATTTCATGATATCGCCAAGCACCTACACACAAAGATCACCATGCGGAATGCCAAGCATTGGCTGGAGTGGTGTAAAGATTTCCACCATTGGACTCTTGAGCAGTGGAAACACGCTCTGTAGAGTGATGAATTAGCTTACCATCAGACAGCCTGAGGGATGAATCATGGTTTGGTGGATGCCAGGAGCATTCGCTACCTGTCTGAATGCATAGCGCCAACTGAACATTTTGGTTGAGGCGGGATAATAGCCTGGGACTGTTTTTCATGGCACAGGAAGGGCGCCATGAGAAGTGATGGGAAATCTTAATGCTACAACATACAATGACATTCTAAATAATTATGTGCTTCCAACTTTGTAGAAACAGTTTGGGGACGGCCCTTTCCTGTTTCAGCATGACAAAGCCCCCATGCACAAAGCGAGGTCCATACAGAAATGGTTTGTCGAGGTCAGAGTAGAAGAAATTGACTAGCCTGCACAGATCCCTGACCTCAACAACAGCCTGGCCAAATTACCCAACATCAGTGCACAACCTTACTAAAGCTCTTGTGGCTGAATGGAAGCAAGTCCCTGTATCAATATTACACACACCGTATAGTTCCAACATATAGTGGGAAGTCTTCCCAGAAGAGTGGAGATTATTATATCAGCAAAGGGGGGACTATCTCCACATCAATAACCATGATTTTGGAATGAGATTTTCAACTAACTGGTGTCTTTTGGCAATGTAGTGTATATTCCTAGCAAGATAATTACCGAGAGCATTGCGTAAAATCCACATTTAAGGCTGTATTAAAAATAATTACTCAATAGAAGATTAGAGCCGATAACCTCTGAAACTTGGTTAAGTGGCATTAAACTTCACAACTTCAAAATGTCAGGGGTTACACAGTTAATAGAGGTGCCTTTGGACTGAGAAAAGGCTTCCCAGCACTTATAAATAATACATATACAATATAATATCATATAAATAATTGAAACAGGAAAAATTAAACACACACAATTTTTAAATCTTTAATGTTAAATAATTCCAGAAATACAGAGTAGTAATTCAGAGTATTGACTAATACTGCTTAAAACATAATCAAGCTATTTGTCCATCAATGGAGCCTTAATTTTAAATGTCAAAACACAACTTTGAATATTAGTGTCTGAGCTAACAGCAGACAAATCAACCAAAAAAATTAATTGTGGGTATATCCCTCAGACCTTTTAACAGCAGCGATACACATTGCACATTGCAAGTTATTTGTAGAAAAAGGGGACTTTGAAAGATAATGCTTACAATGTAAATATGTTGTAAGCCGGCACACTGCACCATGTTGAATTATTACAGTCTATGCTGAGTGATGCAAACCCTTCTGCCCCATTGTCTTTCCACCCCCACTCTGCCTTCAGCAAATCCCGGATTTGTGACTCCTGGGAAATGGGTTACTGACTGGATGTAGTCAATTTAAATACCACAGTGGATCCCTTCTCACAAACACCCCTCGGAACACTGGGTGAGATCAGAGTCCACGATTGTCCTCATCAACTAGCATCCGCTTGGAAGAGGATAAGTATTGAATTAATGCCCACGAGGTCCAGGAATTGGCCAAGCGATATGGGTCTGAAGCACATTGAACCTGCAGCTGCTTAACGTAAGGGCTGGAAAAGAACTGGGGCTTGACTTGACACAGAGGTCGAACGATAAGCCTGCTCGTCCATATCTGCATGCCTCAGACCGCGTCACATTGACAGTATCTTTACCCAACAGAGAGGTGACCAAGGCCTTTCACCAAGCAGTTCTCAGCTCCATGATCAAAACAATAAAAAGCTAAAGCATTAGGAGGGAGAAGGGGCTTATCTTTTACTCCCATAGCTCTGTTTTCCCACCTTAAAAAAAGAGGATCGTGGCCTTATATAGCTTATGAAAACATAGGTTACATTTCTCGGCCTATAGGCTACAACAATAGAAGATCCATGATTATTCCTATTGACCTGCAAAGGAAATTTGAAATGATAATTGCATGGGCATACAATAATGTACGTTTGTGCGTGTGTAAAACAAAAACACAAGCATTGCCACAGCCTTGGAGAGGTACTTGACCTTTAGCATGCTTATTGTAATAAAACAAGCGATTATAAACAAACTTTGTTTTAAACACTATGACTTATGACTTGGCTCCAAAAAGATTTTTAACATTATAAGTAGACAATATTAGTAATTACTAGTTAAATAAAACACTTAGATACTTCCATAAACACTGATCATACCTGAGATCAAGGGGTCGGTCATCACATTTGCCGATGTTTCCTGTGGCACATAGGATTGTCCACCTGATTGCCTGTGAAACTCTAGGTGTCTGGTGAGCCGTGGTAATCATCCCTTATCCACTCTACGGACCATCAGTAAATTGCAAAACATAAATTAAAAAATAAATTAAAAAATCATCATGTTGTTTATCAGCAACATTTAAGGGAACTTTTAATCACTTAGTAAACTATTACTATTACCACTTGATTTCACTATTTTCAGTAAAATGCATGTTTAATTCATGAATTTGATGCAAGTAATTAATACTTATAATATTTAACAATTTAATAAATGCACTAATTTCAATGCTACATGTACACCCTTGGAACCCCAGTTCTAAGAGAGTTTGCTGGAATCTTCTTTCTTGCATATTATATACATTAATGCCCTGGTGTTTTACACTAGCCCTCGAAAGGTCAGAAGTCAGCACAGGCTATATTTGTGATTTGTTGAGCTAATGTAAGGGGGTCAGGAGGTTGACAGTTATGGCATTTCAGAAGTGAGCATGACAGAGGCAAACAAGTGGCGAACAAATTTCCTCTAATTATTTATTGCTAATAAGGGACATAAGAATCAAATAAAGACAGCTTTATATCTTCTTGTTCCCTGATTTTGTAATAATAATAATAATTACAATAATTTGGCTGCCATCCTTCTCCAGGGTGACTTACAGCTTTAAAACCAAGTTAGTGACTAGTTACCTCAGTCAGAGTTACAATAGTGAACTCTGTACAATAAAATACCAGAAATGATTGCCTAATCTTAGTAATTTTATTAGTTTGTCTGCCCTAGGAATGAGGAATGCATTGAATTGAGACATTTTTGGTCTCTGAAAATAAAAACAGTTAGCGACGCCAGGCAATACCTCGACATCAAGGTTTCAGAGCTAGTTAGTGCCTAGGGTGCATAGGTGCTCTCTGAAGGGGTGGGCCTTTATATTTTCGCTAAAGTTAATGAGTCGGTAGCGAATTCCACCACTAGGGGGACCGGGCTGAGAATTCCTGGGAAGGGTGAGATAAGTGACAACAGCAGATAGGTAAGAGCTGTAGGGAGGAGAGTCAATTTTCCAGACATTTTTTTTTTGTCTTGAAGCAAATGCAGGTAAAAATTGGGATCTAATCTGAAATGATCTGAGGCATGAGAATAATATTATTGGATACATAAATACATGTTTAATACATTCCAAGTAGTTTTTTATTTTGAAGTTTTGAAGAAATATAACCCTCATCATGGACTCTGCTTTGTATATTGACTTTGTTATTAACTTAACTATTAACATTATTCACATCCTCTAAGTCATTGTCATGCAATAAATGTAAAAATCACTATCAACTATTCTCAAACTTAGTTATATCGACATAAAGGCAATCATCATTAATATAGATAATGGTCTTCAAGAGAGAAGGAATGCCTTGGGATAATTCACCGGATTTTCCATAGGACTCAAAATGAGAAAGAAGAGACCAACCACAGATACCACTTCCTCCTGCCCAGCCAATGGTCAAACAGCTCACTGACATGTCTTGGGTAATTCCCCTTCTAGGTTAATATGCTGGGGTTGCGATAACATTAGCTGGCTGTACTTTCACATTTCAGGATTCAACTATAAACCATCATTTCTGTTTATTTTGGTCTCAGAATAGTTGTAACTTCACAGGTTGAAAACTAGGACGTTTGGTCTCCTCTGCTGTCCCTACTGTCTCTATCTCTGTGTTCACAGCTGAAACATAACTACTGGTGATTTTGCTAATGAGAATGATAATTGAGAACCAGATTAGAAAGGCTCTAGACTCAAGATCTTTATGTAGTTAGCTTATTAGATTGGAGTACTCACCTTCTACATTTGACCTAACTAAGGGAAAATACCCAGACTGGGACCAATTAAAAACTTTGAGAACCCACCAATCACATTTAATGATATTACCTTGAATAGTGTTTTCTATTTATGAGTAGCAGAAATGGGACACAAAAAAAACGAAAACGTTTTAATTATTTTATTAAATGCGATTACCGTGTTGTCAAACTTTTGATTTGGCCCAAGCCCCAGTTTTGTTTGTTGCATTTTGTTTTCTTTTTAAAATGTACTGATCAAAATACCGCACACAGTGAAGTAAAACTTGGTGATAGTTCTAAAACAGCTTCTTTGTTCACCAGTCTTTTCCCTGAAGTCCCTAGTTGTTTCTTGCACACTGGAGCACACAGAGTGGAGAATGCAGGCAGGAATGTAACCAGACCAAAGCCTGACTGCTGGAGAGAAAATAGGGCCTCCTTGACTCCACAAGTAGCCGTCCATGGTTTGACATGCTGCAGGAAATACACGATAAGAGGTACCTGTACCCTGACCTGCATTCAGAGACAGTCGAGACAGAGCAACTGTGAACCTCAGCCTCAGAAACTCAGACTATTAAGAAGTGCCAGTCTTAGCAGACCTGTTTTATGCCGTAGTGTAAATGATGGCTGAGATGTTGCCTTTCTGTCTGCTGATACTAAAGTGAGGTGAGAGGTGCAAGGCAAAGACCAAGGGAGTTGGAAAGGAAATTTAGTGAGCACGAATCTAGGGTTGAATAATCAAAAGATAATTGGCAAGTTAGGAGAGAAAAAGCAAGGCAAAAATATATAGAAAAGACAGCAACATGCAGCAGCCTTTGTCATATAATATCTTAAAATCTTGTGACAGACTAAGCAAAAAAAAAAAGAGGAATACTAATGAGGGGGTATTGTGGCAGCAGAGCAGACAAGGAAACTTACTGTCACAAGAGAGCATATCTCTGTGCCAGTCCACTAGGCTTTAATATGTCTCTCAATTTTTTCAGATTTTTCAGTGCATCAGGCCACACTCTACCTCTAATTTCCTGGCTCATCACCACAATTTCCTGCCACCACACATTAGGGGATTTTGGAAGTACACCAAAACTCAACATGTTACAAGACTTAGAGCTGACCAGACTGATGACAAAACATCAAATCTACACCAGGTAAAAAAGATAATCCTATGTCTGTACAGATTCCGTAAAAGCTCATAAGGTATCTATGAAGAGGTACATAACATGCTTCTGTTTGAAGTGATTGATGAGCTGCATAAAATCTGGACCAGCTCATGGTAACAACTTTCAGAGTCCAAAAATGTCTTAATTCAATGCAAACCTCATTCCTAGGGCGTACAAACTTATAACATTGCTAAGACTTTTGAGCTGACTTAAGTAAAAAAGTCCTCTCTGCCAAGCCTCAGTTGGAATGTAGCAATATCTGGTTCTTCTGTTTGGGTTATGAAAGGCCCAAGTTAACTTTCAATTCTTCATAGATACAGTTACATGATGTTGTACCTTTCAGCACAGTTTAGGAAACTAAATTCTACACCTTTCCATAAATATAATTTGGAGTCTTTATCCATCCACTGCATCCTATTAGGGGAAAAAAAAAACACAGTAGTATTAAGCCAACTACAGTGACATGTACTCTAATCAAAAACACTTACCAGATTCTGTATTACCATATTACCACTATTAAAGACAGGAAAAAGTTATTACCAAAAGAATTCAAAAAAGCACAATTTGAGGAAATAAATGTAAATACATCCAGTAAAACAAATCCTCCATAAATGTTAAAGGTATACATTAAAGGTATACAATGTAATATACATTACCAGTCAAAAGTTTGAACACACCTGCTCATTCCAGGGTTTTCCTTATTTTCACGATTTCTAAATTGAATAATAATGAAGACATCTAAACTATGAAATAACCAAAACAGTGTTAAATAAATGGAAATATATTTTATATTTGAGATTCTTCAAAGTAGCCACCTTTTGCCTTGATGACAGCTTTGCACACTCTTGGAATTCTTTCAACCAGCTTCATGAGGTAGTTATCATAATACGGTATATGACAAACATTTTTTGTCATTAAAAGAATTTTAAAAATTCATTCTAAAAGAGCATACATTTTTTTTAGATTATTAAGGGCCTGATTCACAAAGATATAAGTTCTATCACCAATTTCTTAGGGTCACTTGCTGTATTTGAAAGAACATTTACCTAAATTTTTTAATTGCTAAAATGTCATAATTTTCTTTCACATTCTTTCACGTATCGTTTTTTTTTTTATTCAGACTTTAAAAGGTTGCAGTTATGTAAGTAAAAAGCATGAAAAAATATTTTTCAAAATATTATAAAAACATGTTTTTAGTTTTTAATAAACATTCATTAAGCTCAATAATGGAAGAAATGCGTCACTCTTTCAATGACAGGGGGCGTATCCTCAAAGCCCGTGTTTGTCTGATAGTTTGGGACTTGCCTGGGAACAAGAGTGTCACACACAGTAGTGAACATGAATTACTTAATTATTTTAGTTTTATTGAATCTTGGATTAACTTTGTATAAACAAATTGAAGCTAGCTTAATATTTTCCATCTCATCTGAGAAAATTATAAGATAGGATAATAAAAGTTTATTGAGTTTAACTGGAAAAAACAAACACATTTAAATGTAGAATGAGTCTTAATATTTTCAACTGCATATACTGGATTTCAAACTTTTAATCTACAGAGTGTGTAAAACTACCAAGAAAAAAAAAAAAAAGATAGTAAGTAATCCACGCTTCTGAAAGTTTGTTTTATTTTTGTTTGCCAAAATAAACTTTCACGTCTGTCATCAGTACAGGAACTGGAATTAACGGATTGCTGCCATTAGCTGGTACTCAGGGAAATATCTAATGCTAGCCTTGAATAGAAGTGACTGTTTAATTCATATATTTTCAAAATAGATTATTCCTTTTTCTTGTCCACATCGCAAGCTAATACAATCAGTTCTATGCAGCTGTATTTCTTTATATTCAATAAGGGATATACTGTATAATGTTTACAAAATTAGGTAAATAATGGTAGTCATTGTAATAACTAAGGTTAGTAAGACAATTGGTAATGGACAACTACATTTTATAAAACCATGGCAGAAGGTATTGAAAAGGAAAGTGAAACTCAACTTTAGCCATTTAGCCACAATTGAACTTTCCTTAATCTATTAATGTAAATACTAAAATTGTAGTGAAACCAATATTATAAACTTAAAAGAGAATCATTGTACCATCTTATAACTATCTAGGTTGGAATCAGATGAACACAGTGATTCTGACAATGGCCCACAAATATTGTCATGTGGTGAAAATGAGCAACTAAAAAAAGAAGATAAGCAACAATTTAATAATACATTTATTTAGCAAACACCATCTGTACCGTATGTGCTGCCTCTTGTGTTTGCTTCTCCCCAGCTTGGGCCTTAGCCACATCATGGAACTGGGAACAGCAATCCCCTGGCATGGTAACCACAGCCACTTTACTGTATGATGTTATACACACCATTTTCATACAGCAAATCACATATGCTTATTAGCGGACAACCTGATATTAAAGTTCAAAGTTCCAAGGGGAGTCCACTAGAATACATATGTACATGTATAGGATTATTTAACAGCACTTGCTTTTATGGTTTCTTTTTTTGTCCTTGCAAAAATATAACAACATAATATAAACTCACAATAATTTGAAGTCACACAGAAAATATCATCTGAATATATATTTGTATACTCAGTGGCCAATTTATTGATTACCAGGTGCATCCCTTCAGGGCTACAGTTTACTCTACGTCACATGGATACTGCAGCATGTCACAAACGACGTATTATCTCAAAATGGTTCCAGGAACATGACAGCCAGTTTACTTTAGTAGCCTGCACAATCGCCAGACCTCAACCCTTAATCTTTGTGATGACATTGAACAAGGCTGTTTGCAGCACGAATGTACCACTGTCCAATCTACATGATGCCATGGTGTCAATATGGACCAACATCCCCAGGGAATTTTCCAACACCTTGTAGAAAAATCCATGCCCCCAAAAATTCAGGCTTTTCTGGCTGCACGTGGTGGGGTTTTTGCTTGGTACTAGATTAGTGTACCTAATAAACTTGCCACTGTGTGTATATATA
>JAOYSI010009017.1:0-11170 GCA_025775065.1 Hiodon alosoides | reverse complement strand
TGTTGCAGGATTAGTGCTTGCACACAACATTACTTTACCATCTGCAATTGTTAAATAGTATTTAAGCATAATCATATTTTTGTAGCACTTAGCAACAGACATTAGGTTTAACTGTTATTTTTCCAACACAGTACCACGCTCAAATTCAGTGAGCTCTTTAGAATGACCCATTCTTTCGAAAATGCTTGTAAAGGCCGACTGCATGGCAAGGTGCTTAATTTTATACACCTGTGGCAATGGGACTGAATGAAAACCTGAATTCAGTGATCAAGAGGTTTGGCCCAATACTTTTGTCCATATAGTGTAATTGTATCTCTTAAATTTCACCACCGAGAAGCAAAATGGTCAAGAAGAATATAATAAATAATCCAAGCCACCCAAAAATAATTTGTTAGTTTTTTTCATGTTGTTTTTTGCAATAATGACTTTATATTTCTCAATAGACTAACAGCTTACAATAACAGGCTCACACTAAAATAATGGAGGTAAATTAAAATGAAATGAAAATGATGAAATTCAGATCAGCTTTATGTAACGTTAAGTAACGTTCCCATTATTTTTGGGAAGAATCAAAGATTTCATTGAAAGTTTAGGAGAGATCTCCTCCATTAAACTGTCGGACTGACTTATAAAATTGTGGGTTTGCATTAAGGATTTTTAAATAGAAATAACATTTGGATAAAATAAAAATAAAGAAATTATTATTTAAATAATAGTTTGTCGATGTTACATTTCAATGACAGTAACTATAGTGTTTTGAACTGTCCATACCGATGATACAAAACTGGTTTTCCAGGATGCCATTACAATGAAATCTCATGTCACTGCTGCCTCCCGCCTATAACTATAGTGTGACTGGTCCCATTCCAAAGACAAAGAATCTTGATGGTCCAGATAATCTTCATGCCGTTCTAGCTTTTCCTGCTTCATTTCTAAGATTATTTGATTCAGTGATTACCGGCTTGAGGTTACTCATACAGTACTTTACATGCTAGATGAACCAGTCTCACTCTGTGTTTGTCCTCAAGTGCTCTTGATTTCTTGCGCTCAGTAGATTCAGCTGTTCTTGGTGCTACTTACTGAGATCTGCTTCCTTTTCTTCTCTTTACCATGGCTGCCTGTGTGTGGTCTGAACAGGAGTTCAGCTGCCCCGTGTGTCTGGAGACTCTGCGTGACCCAGCCACCCTCCCCTGTGGACACACTTATTGCCTTCAGTGCATCCAGGACTATTGGGACCGGGGTGAGGCAAAGAAGGTGTTCAGCTGCCCCCAGTGCCGACAGACCTTCAAACCCCGGCCCACGCTTGCCAGGAGCACCCTGCTGGTTGAGGCCATGGAAAGGCTGAAGGTGAGGATTGAACAGGAGAGGCAACCTCACTCCATCTGCTCAGCCCCGCTGTTTCTTCCCTCTCCTCCTGCAGCTGAGGCTGAGGCAGCTGAGGCACGAGTGGGTGGCCTGTACCCCCAGCTTCATGTTAGCTTCCAGGTCTGTCCCAATCACCATCGCAAGCTGGAGCTGTTCTGCCTGGAGGACCAGGAGGGCATCTGCAACTACTGCTGGGACTGTAGACACAAAGAGCACCGGGTGGTCAGCCCAGAGAAAGAGAGGAAAAAGAGAGAGGTATGGTCCTGTCACCGTTTCTCAATTTCCTTTGTGAGTTATTTGCTGGGAAAAGCAGGCTATCATTATGCAGGTAACTTTCTTTGAAACAACCCTTTTTAAATCCTTTTAATGGAAAGAACAGTTAGAGAGATGGACCTTCCATTCCTGATCGGGTCTGATCCTGATCATGAGGTGAATGATGGTTGGCAGCACTTTAAAGTGGCAGTTTAGATGTGTATGCATGTCAGCCTCTTTTTGATTGTGTGAATGACATAGTTTTTTGCCATGAGCAGCGGGAGCTGGCTCAGATGCAGGCAGACATATATAGGTGGATCCAGGATAAGGAGAAGAACCTGCAGCTGCTGCCCCAAGCAGCACGGGCCCAGAAGGTAGGGAGATGTTCATCTGCAGCATCACACTAGGCCCACCAGACACTGTAACAAACATGGTGGTGGGATGAAAGCTGGAACTCTGACTCAATGCTCTTTCTTTCTAATTTGAGTTCAATAGGTTTTATTGGCATGAAATGAGTATTCAAATTAACTGCCATCCTAAATTGCCAGAACTGCACAAAATCATCTGTCTTCTTTGAGGATGGATGTGGATTGATGTTAAGGTCTCTCTCACTCTATGCTAGAGTTCTACCCACGCACTCCAAAGAGAGAGCGGGCAGTTCTTTGCTGAGCTAGTCCACAGCGTTGAGCTAATGGGCACTCGGGTTAATGACCTGCTTAGTAATCACGAGGCTGCAATCAGCAGTCGAGCGGAAGACCTGATCCATTGCCTGGAGCAGGAGGTGGCCCAACTGCACAGGAGAGATAAGGAATTGTGCAGACTGATGAGCATGCAGGACCACATTTGCTTCCTTAAGGTACCACACCTGATCAGACGGGGTGGGCGGTTTAAAACTAATTTGCATCTACATGTTTGTACATTTTAATCACTAGTAAATTGCACAAATTTTCATTTTATTTCATGTGTTCATTTATGATTACATTTAGGTGAAACATTTTGTCAATACAGTACAAGTTACTGAGTCTCTGAAATTCGTGGTTTATAAGAAAATTTAAAAACAGCACTGAATAGCAGCTGTGCTACAAGTTTTGCATATGTATTGTAGATATAGGCCACTGCTACAAAGTGGTTTATCATTTATAAGCTGTAGTTTGATATACTGCTTGAATGTAGCTTCTATAGTGTGCCCTTCTCCATCTGCAGAATGTTCTGACTCTGGACCTCCCGTTTGTGGATGGGGAAAACGCGAGGCTGCCAACTGATTCAGAGGCCGTCCTATCGGGTGTGAGAATCGCACTGGCAGAGCTTACAGAAAAGGTGCAACAGACCTGCAAGGCCAGCCTGGCCCAGATCCTCCGAATAGGTGAGCCGGTGTCGGTGGGGACTGAGAAAAACGTTGAGTTGAAGCTGGAAGTGGGTAGATTAGAAGGTGATTACTGTTTTTCTTCTTTATTATTGTTTCAAATGATTTAGCACAGATGGCACTTGTTCATTTTTGGGTAAACATTTATTGCCATTGCATTCACTATGCACGATAAAAAGATGTGCAGAAGTCCATGTGCAGGGTTAAAAGTTCACTTCTGTATTTTGCCTAGTTAATGATGGTAAGTCTTTAGTGATTCAGATATTTTGATGTGATGTTTATATAAATTTGAGAGGGTAATGAGTGGAACATTTAATTTGTTGGGATGGATGCAAATGTATTTCTCATCTCTCCATGAATTAAGTTACCACAAGCAGTCTTGAGAATGCTGAACCCAAAACGAGGGATGAACTTCTAAAATGTGAGTCAGGCTTCTGCAGTGTATAGAGGGTTAACCTTTAACACAACAAAGGTGATAATGTCAAACAGTCCTCTGAAATTCTGAGAAAAATATTAGGATGTTAAAAAAAGGGGGGCAAGGGGATGTTTTGTTCACATCCGTCTTAATACCCATTTTGGAGGCATTGAATATGAAAATGGATTTAACACGCTGATGAATCTAACATTTTCATATGCGGAACCAAGAGACTAGCTAAAGGATAGTACAACGTCTCTCTCCCAACAGTTGGTATTGAGCCAGCGCTGGACCCCAACACAGCTTACCAACACCTGTGCCTGTCTGAGAGGGACCGGAAGGCTACTTTGTGCGCCGAGAGCCAAGCTTACCCAGAACACCCTGAACGCTTCGTGTTCTGGCGGCAGGTGCTCTGCCAGAATGCGCTGGCAGGGAGCCCCTACTACTGGGAAGTGGAGTGGAGCGGGCAGAAGTTCACTATTGGAGTGGCCTACAGGGGGATGGGTAGAAATGGGTCGGACAACAGCTGCCGCCTGGGGCACAACCACCAGTCCTGGGGACTGTACTGGTCCGGAACTGGTTTCTCAATGTGGCACTCTGGAAGGGAGGTGGCCATCGCAGGACCGAAGGTGCGTCGAATTGGGGTGTATCTGGATCAGCGGGCTGGAACCCTGGCTTTCTACAGAGTCTCCCAAAACCAAGCCAAGCTCCTTCACAGGGTCCAAGCAGAATTCTCGGGGCCGCTGTACCCTGGGTTTAGGTTCTGGTCAGGAGTGGGTGCCTGTGTAACCCTTTGCAAATTTGATTAATTTTTATCCATCTCTGAAACAGTTGTCATTGTAGTAATACAAATTCCTGGCACAGATACTTTAATTATGTATTGTTAGACAGTAAACCAGAAAATCTACTGAATTGAAAGTTCCTAAGTGGGAAATTGTGTTGGTACTCTCTAATTAGTCTCCTATTAATTTGTGCTCCAAAAAAATCAACAGATGTAAATTTTCCAATTTGAGGTTGTGGGCTGCGAGCGCTTAACTGGTAGACAAGGCAAGATACACCCAGCAAAGGATACCAGTTCATGAATGTACAGAAGACATACAGTAAATTTGTGAAATCTAGGGGCCCAGATATTTTTTCTGGTTACTAAAAGAAAACATAAAACACATGTAAAACTTTGTGTGAGTGTGTGTGTGCTGTGTAGTGGAAAATTACTAAGACTGTCAAACTCAGGGTATAAAGCACATTGGTTTGAGAACATAGCAAAAGATGTACGGTTCAAATTGTTCTTTCCACTTTATCTGTGATATATAAGTATCTTGCATGACCCTGCAAAGGCAACTCCATGCCAACTTTGCAGAAACCTCCCAAGACAAAATATATGCAAATGCAGTAATTCACAAAGTTAACCAATAGTAATAAAAGCCTCTCTTTTGTTTCTGTTTTCTTTGTATAAATATGTGTATGTAAATCATGTAAAGCGTTTTTAGGAACTCATCGGGCTGTTCTTTATGAGTAGTTTGATGCCTTCCTATTGCTCAATAAAATGGAAAATGGTGACGCTGCTTCATTGCACACTTGAGTCTGTGGAAAATATATGAAGACTCAAATTCCACAACAATTCTGGCGAAGATGGTAATCTCCACAGTCGTTCGTCCACAGTGATCCGAGATTGACCGTCGACAGGGACTTAGTATTGAAAAATAGCGTTAGGGGGATCTGACCACGAAGGAGAAGCCCCCTCCCAGCTCACAGGTAAATACCTTGATCTTCATATGTCTTCTCCAAAACGTAAGGCAAATAAAAAAAAAGTAAAATTCAAATTTAATTTAAGTTTTTCTTAAACGTTTTTGTAATGCCAGTTGATCAATGATGTTTGCGTTTGTGAGTGTGCACACATTTGAGTTAAGTTGAATACTAGTCATGTGAATTTGAGAGGGTAATAAGTGGAACATTTAATTTGTTGCAAATGTATTTCTCATCTCTCCATGAATGAAGTTACAGCAAGCAGTCTTGCAACCCTGAACCCAAAACGAGAGACAAACTTCTCAAATGTGAAGTTATATAGCAGTGTATAGTGGGTAAACCTTTAACACAACAAAGGTGATGTCAAACAGTCCTCAGAAAAGGGGTAGGGGAGTTATTTCTGATGTGACAAAAATACTGGCATGTTAATAAAGGTTGGTTAAATAAAATGTGGTTAAAATGTGACTAAAGGGTCCTGTCACAAGTGATATTATGGCATAAGATCACACACCGGTATGTTCCCTTTAAGAGGCACACAGAGTATAACAAAGTTAAAGGAATGTAGAGAGAAAATGATTTTTTTGGTAGATGAAAAGGAAAATAAAAAGTGTAGGGCAGAGAAGGAGCTTGACTGGGATAGAAAATGAGAGGCAGGCTGGAACCGGGCAGAGTCCTTTAGTGTTGATAAAGACTGAAGAAAGTGTGGAAGAGGAAGGTAAAAAGGAAAGGCAGAATTTGGTTGACAGAGTAGAACGAGCCCTGGCCCCCAGCTTCGATTATGGGGGCTCTCCCTATTATAGGGAGGATCCGCTGCAGACTGGATGAAAGAGGAACATCAATCAATCAATTTATTTTTATAAAGCGCTTTTCACATGTTTCCATATCACAAAGACGTTTTACATACAGAAAAATACAATATGTCCCAGGCCTGCCCCCCCAAAAGCAAAAAAAAAGTGTCAACAGTGGCAAGGAAAAACTCCCTAGGCTGGCAGGAAGAAACCTTGAGAGGAACCCGGCTTTAATTTTAGCCAGGTTTCAGACGGACTTAAGATATCAATGTTATTTTCCATTTTTACTTAACTTACAGACAGGCCTTTGAATTTAAACATGTAACATTTAGTAAACCAATTCTTAATTTGCTTTCAGATTGTTTCTTGTTAAGAGATGCAGGATTACTACAGTGAATGTTGATGAGATTTTTCTAACAAACATTTCTGTATATTAATGACTTTCTTTTAACATGGCGAGGAAAAGACACAGTCTCAATATTGTTTCTAATCTCAGTCTGGTTCCTACTCATAGGTTCAGAGAGGCAGTCAGGCATCAGTGTGAGACCAAGTGCATGTTTCCTGGCTGGTGCCAATAGCTGTCAACTAGAGCTATTATTTAAGCTATTTGCTATGATTTTCGATAATAGAAGAGAACCTCTCCAGCTCGGGGGAGTCTGTCTCTCTTCACAGCGCCAGGCTTTCCCCACATAGAATTCCAATTATCTATAAAAGCTACATAGTTTGATGCACATCAGTCAGTCAGTCAGCGATTTAGTGACGAGAGTCTGCTATACATTTCATCACCTCTAAAAGTGGGAGTGGGGCCAGAGTAAATTACAGTCTGACTCAGACTTTTTGCTGTCTTACATACCGATACAATTTTATGTTTCAGGACATCGGACTGTCTCAGTCGGATGTCGTTAATGCCGGCATGTATAACATCTTTAGCTTTTGCCAGCATTTTAAAATTTGACTCGATATCAGACACTCTTACTACGTTCGCTGCCGACTCTAGACGCATGTTCTAACAACGGAGTCGCCAATCACAAGCACCTTGTCAGTAGGATGTTACTGAGTGGGGATAATTTATAAGATAACCAAATTGGTTGCTAGTGTTGCATTGTGGAATTTCTGGAACTATGCTTCCTCCGAACCGTAATGAAATCTGGCTGCTCAGATTAAGATGTGACCCTAGGAGATAACCTGTCTGATCCCCTATCTGATGCACCCGGGGCAGAAACAAACAAGTCTATAACATTCTCATCCTCTCTAATTTGATAAAGCCTCTGGATGCGCGCCTCTAATTCAGGTGAGGATGAGTCCGACTCCACCGAAACGGGCAATCCACAGAGAGCTACGAGATACTCACTGAAACCTAGAGGCTGTGATTTCCCTATCTTGAACATGCCACACACTGCATTCCCCCACAAGGTGCCGCCCAACCACTGATCCTGGTCCACAGGAACTAGCAGTTAGATGCCTGGCCAGGATCAAGAATCACATTAAGACATGTGCCCTGGCCAAAGCAGATTATTTGAGGTGCGGGACAACGCCCTCAGAATCAGCTAAGTACTTACCATCAGAGCTGACCTTTTGGCATTTGGGCACCTTCCTTTGTGGAGCTCTCACGGCAGTCCTAGAGAAAATCATCTTTTTTCCTCCAACAGCCCTTGCGAAGGCAAATTATTTGAGTTGCGGGCCGACGCCCTGGGGCTGCACAGACAGCTATATCGAGCCCACTTGAGGAGCTTTTGTGCAGTCACCCCCTGCGGTGCCCCTCGGCTGTGCAGCGGCTGCACAGTCAGCAATAAAAAGCCCACTAGAGGGACTGTTGTGCAATCAGTACCTGCAGTACCCCTTGGGATGCCGGCGACTGCGCAGTTAGCTCCTGCGGAGCCCCTGCGCTACAGCTGCGCAGTCTGGTATTTCGAGTTTCTGTTGTACACCCATGTTTAACTGACATAACGCCCCCCTCAGAATTAGCAGTACTGCAAACAAAATCCAAATTTTTCAAATCCAAATTGTGTAGATAAAAAATCAAAGGTCTCGGAGCTATGGTTGTTGTATTTGACAGAACTTCACCTGATTTTATGGAGCCAGTTTCCAAATACAACTCTAAAATGTTTTATATAGGAATTCGGATTCCCTATTTTTTTTAACTAGATCGGAAAGTTGTTGAGACAACTTTGGAAGACAATTCCCCAGTATTCTGTGTATTCCCTTATTAGGGTTAGGGTTGGGGTTACAGTTAGGGTTAGATTTAGATCTTGGGTCAGGGTTAGGGATAGGGTTAGGATTAGGCATAGTTTAGGGTCAGGGTTGGGGTTAGGATTATGGTTAGGTTTAAATTTAGATTTAGGGGTTAGGGTTAGTGTTGGGCTTATGGCTTGGGTTGTCAGGAATAGGGTTGGGGTTAGGTTTAGTGACAGTTTGAGCGCCGAAATTATTTCAACTTTGACCTTTCCCAAACACTAACCTTACGCGAAAGTGACCGTGCGCAATGCAAGGTTTAGTGCAGGTTTGTTCGCCTTGCGATAATGTAGGAGGTGGCCAAGAATAGGCGTTATGTACGAACAAGCTAGTATAAAAATACAAACTTTAAATGACACCGATGTCCCATAAATGCCTCTTTAGTTTTTACCAACCAGCAAATGCATGAAACGTGTTTATTTATTTAGGATCCTGTATGCAGCCAAATTGCAATTGTATAATTCAGGGAGTTCGTACACACACAAAATTAGTTTTTCCTCAATGGCACCTAATAGTGTTACAATAGTAAATCTATTGGTTGGCGCGTAGAGGCCAGCGTTTGTACGAGGTCAAAGTTTAAATAATTTTAACTTTGAGCGCAAGTTTACCGCTCAAACTCGGCTTCAAGGTTGGACGCAGATCCCGAAACAGACCTCGACTCTACCTCCATTGGAAAACAATGGGGTGCTCCACACAAAACAAATTTTGGCGTATCATGTGAATGCAGCCTTTACTCTTTGTGAACGATGCCAGTAGTCAGCCCTTGCTGAGATACTTTTGTTTCTCTGACCTGATGGCCCTGACATGATATAATGTTAGTTCTAAATAAAGACTTTTCTGAAATATTGCTAATACCTGATGTTCATAAGTTTTTGAAATAATCTCATTCACCGTAAATAAATTATTATTATCAGCTAGAAGCAGCTAGATTAGAATGGTTGATAATTCAACACATTTAATGAATGTGATTATTTGATTAATAAAACATTTATGTGTGTTTGTGTGGACGCACTAATCACTCTAAAAACTATTTTACTTCGCCACTAATTTCTAACTTAATCGCTTCACTGCAGCAAAGTGGGCTAAACTAAAGACCCCAAAAATCTCAAATTCGGTGGATTGGGGGTAGTAAGCGTGCAGCTGAGTAGGTAAAACCACGTTTTTTTTTGCTTGTACAGAGCAATATAGGGGATACGGCCCAAAATATTGTGTTTGTATTCAATGGTCTATTAAATGAATTTATTTAGCACCCTTTCATAACAAAATGAAAATTAAGTAAATTGTGTCGTAAAAAAAATAAATATATTTATGACAACCACGGAATAACTAATTTCTTGAGCCGTATGATGTTGAAATGACAGCCTCATGAAGAGGCTTTTATTTTGACGGTTATTTGACGCTGTTTCCGTAAACCGGAAGTCTAATTGTATCTTGTTGGCTCACTTAATCCTGGATTTTGCGAGGTGAGTACATTTTTAAAATAATCTTTTAATTTTCATAATACCATCAGACTTTATTTATGGAACATCGGTGTCATTTAAAATAGCTACTGAATTATTGTTCCCAGAAAAGGTACTGTGATAGACGCTAAAGTGAATTCTACTAATAAGGAACAATCAAACCAAAGGCATTTTTTGTAAGTACCTGCCATTTCTACTGGTTATCGAGGTCAATTAATCTGAATTGTTCATGTTATATTCTAATTTGATTAGAAGACATATGTCGCTAAACAATTGGCTGAAATTGCTTCTAATTCGCAGTTTCTTATTAGCGCCGTTCAGCTCTAGCTGCTTCTGCGCCCCGCATCACACATTTTGCGCATTTAGAGACTATTTAAAAACGGAGAAATCGTTTTTGTACACTTATTTGCCTGAATACAAAGATGGGAACTCCCTCTTCAAGGTCAATTGAGGTTTTCCAGCCCTATGCGGGTATTGAGATCCAGCAATGACGCCATGTGCTCACCAGCTTCTTATTTGGATTGGAATTCGCTCCAAATGTTGTACTCTATCCTATGGCGGAGTATCCACTGGCACTTTTTGTTCTGTTCTTATAAGGATTGTAAGTACTTTATCTCTGCAGGTTAATGCTGAAGAAATCTTTCTCCAACAAAAGTTTTTAAAATCCTTTCCAAACATCGTTTGAAGCGCTTATCCCCCCCGCCCCCTTTATGTTTGTTTGTCTGGCTTTTAGATGTGTCTTAATGAAATGTCCAGTGTTAATGCCTAACCATCATTTCCTGTACTTTGTTAAATCGGTTGATGTCTCTATTTGACCAACGGTTGTATGCGTTGGAAATTTTAGCGTTGAGAACTTTTTTCGATTCCATTAGTTTTCAAAGGGAGTCACTCGAAACCTCGCGCACGGCATTGTGGGACACTTGGCGGCGCGACCATTGGAACAGAAAATGGAATCAGATCCTATTCTATGCAAATTTGAAGCGAATTTCGGCACAGTGTCTTTAAGCGACAACCAATTGGAATCCACTTTGGTGTTCACATGTTTCCATTCCTTATAAGTTAAACCAATTAACCGTAGCTAAATTCTATGACGGGTTTGACATGGAAAGGACATATTGAAAAGATGGTAGGGAAATATAAGAAAGTATTGAATGTAATGAGATGTATGTCAGGACAGAGGTGGGGAGCAGAAAGACTTCGAGAACGATATATATAACGATGATCAGATCTGTGTTAGATTATGGAAGCTTGGCTTATCCTCTTGATGCCTAAGATAGAATGTCCATATTTGGGAAGAATATGACCAATTTTCTTTCAAGTGTTTGTAGTTTGGAAATCTTACATCAGAAATTTAAAAAGAATACATATTTAAAAAGGGCTTCATGTATATATAACTTATATACACACACAAATCATTGAACCAGACCTGCAAAATAAATCAAAAACAGCACTTGTGGATACCTACTGCCTCAGGGAGTCCCTACCATCCCTTTTCAACCAAATCCATCAGCTGCAATCCATCTTTTACTACGTATTAGTGCTGCGATGTTGA
>JAOYSI010009013.1:0-11172 GCA_025775065.1 Hiodon alosoides | reverse complement strand
TGTGGGGGTCGAGCAGAGGCACTGTGAGTGTAGTTAACGCTGTGCTGGTTGTGGTGGTCGAGCGGAGGCACTGTGAGTGTAGTTAACGCTGTGCTGGTTGTGGGGGTCGGGCGGAGGCACCGTGAGCATAGTTAACGCGGTGCTGGTTTTGGGGGTCGAGCAGAGGCACTGTGAGTGTAGTTAACGCGGTGCTGGTTGTGGGGGTCGAGCAGAGGCACTGTGAGTGTAGTTAACGCTGTGCTGGTTGTGGTGGTCGAGCGGAGGCACTGTGAGCGTAGTTAACGCGGTGCTGGTTGTGGGGGTCGAGCGGAGGCACTGAGAGCGTAGCCGCTTCCACCGACAGGCTGCAGTCATGGCCATCCAGCGACAGAGCCTTTCTCGCACTCCTCTATTCGCCTGGCATCTGTCGTGGATTTCCCCAGAAAGTGCAGGGTGAAACTGGGTTGAAGTTCCACTCTTGAGAGGCCTTGCAATCCGTATAGATATCTACATAGCACTGTATGTTCAGTGCTGTTGTCTGAATGCACACACATGCATATGTAGCTTTTTACATCAACCTTCATGTTAGCTTAAACGCTTTGTGAGAAATACCAACGTAAAGATAAGATTATCAGGTCTTCAGATCTAAATTGGTTTAGTCTATGTGTTTCTTTCGTCTGTTATTTCTAATGAACGTTGGGAGTCGCGCTAGCGCCTTTTCCTCACCTCCCACGTAACATCAACACTCCTCACTGCTGCGTCCCCGGACCTGCGAACCTCGCAGCCTGTCCGACACACAGCGGGGAAAATGAAACCCTGGGAAACTTCAATAGGAAATGGAAAGAGAAAAAAAAGTGTGCTGGAAAGCAGGTCCAGCTATGTCCCGGCCGAGTCCCAGTGCGGGACCACAGGTCCCCCCGCAGCAGCCGCCCGATCCCCACCCGAGCGGGCCTGCCAGCAGAACCGCCTCCCCGGCCCGCTTTCCAGCACGTATGAATCCACCCGCCTCGCCCCACACAGGGGAACCTTTGTGTATGCTAACGAGGAAGAAACGGGGCCCTGGTCCGCCCCAGCTTTGAGCTCAGCCGAGGGCCTTCTCCGCGGGGTAAAGTTAGCCATGAATGATCAGGTGTTATGCGACAGTGAATGCCGTGTAATGGGGTTGGAGGGGCTCCAACGTGCCCCGGCCTTTCAGAAGGGAATTTGTTTAGTCTCTGTGCAGAGTCAGGACACGGGCCCGGAGGAACTGTGGGTTGTGTTTCCTGGAAGACGGAGAGGGGCCGCCTGTCTCTTCCCATCGCTTCGCCGCATAACTCCCCAATTATGGCGGTGGACTTAGCGTCTCGTCAGTGTCGCGACGGCTCCGGGAATGGTGTAACATGAATCACCGAGCCCTGCGAGGCACCTCCTCATCTGAGGCAGGCCGCTGAACGGGGGCCTAGGCCTTCCCAGCGCTGTGACGGGACAGACGTGGAACACATTCCTCTGCTGTTATCGCACATAAACGAAACCATCTCCCCTCATCTGTAAATTAGTTTATTTTGCTTGCATGTGTTTCTTTGCGCTGTCCGATGTTTTCTCTTCCCTTATCATAATAAAGGTGGAAAAAGGGGCCGTTCGGGGATTGAAACACGCCGGTTTGAGTTTTTAACACAGCGGGCACTTTCCTGTTCTGTGAACGCGGCCCATTTTCTCCTTTATTTTTGCCTGGTTTTCATTCCATGCGATCCGGTGGTGCGCGGTCCACTCTCTCCCCCCGTGTCTAAACTACCGTGACGAGCTCTACCCTGTCCCGCGTACGTGACCCGGGCCTCCGCCCGTCTGCTGTTCCCTGCAGGCAGATGAAGGACCAGACCAAGAAGGTGGCCAACCTGAAGCACAAGGAGCAGGTGGAAAAGAACAGGAACGCCCAGCTGATGGAGGAGGCCCGTAAGCGAGAGGACAACATCAACGAGAGCTCTCAGCAGGTGAAGGTGAGCGGCAGGAAGGATGCTGTAATGAGGTTGGCTCCAGCCAAAGGCGCTGGTGAAAATCAACAGCAGGTCGTAAACTTTCTTTTCACTCTGGCGGCATCGTCCAGAGTGGCCTGGAAAGCCCTTTAAGCACCGCTCTGAGCTTCTGGGCTCCGGGAAGCGGGTTTCTGGCATGAAAGCCGTTCAGGTACAAGGAGAACAACCCCCCGTCTGCTAGTTTTGGCCTTATTGTTTCCCGCACTGTGTTCTTCTGAGGTGTGGGAAAGGCCTTCTGTAAAGGAGCCATGGTCGTTTGGTAAGGGTGGGGTGGGGTGGTGACCAATGGTGGTCACCTGGCACGACCGTGCTGCCTCAGCTGAAGAAACGGATTCCAGCACCCTGCCCTCCTTCCCCCGGTCCCGTCGCAGTGGCCCAGGGCGCAGGGTGGGACAGGGGGAGGGAACTTGGGACTCCGAGGCCTGTGTTGGGTTTGGCTAAAACTGCAGATTCGACACTCCAGGTTGTTCCCGCCGAAATGGCGCCCTGGGATATTTAACGTCCGTTTGACTGGGAGTAGGAAAGGACAAAAGCTGAGAGAGTGAGAGTTTCTCCCTTCCCCAGACCTCAGGAAAACAATGCCACAGCGGCCTAGCTTTATTGTGGTTTTCACTGGCTTTCTATTTCTCTCTTTCTCCATCGCCTGATCCGTCTCTCTCTCCTGCGGTTATTACACCTCTCTGCTGTGCCCGCGGGTTTTCACGTGGGTGCGCCCAAACCCTGCCACGGCCTTGCTCCGGGAGGGGGCCCAAAAAGCCAACGGCGCCCGCTCTCCCGGCCAAGATCGGCAACCGCCGTTAGGAGAGGCAGGCGGCAGACCCCACTCCGCGACGCTGCTTCCAGGTCCAGGTCCTCCACCATAATGACGGAGGCGGTTTGGCGCCCGGGCGCCCTAGACGGGAACAGTGAAAGCAAAGCCCCTAAGATGACCAGTGTACAGAACGAGCCTCTCGGGTTTCCGCTGGTCTAGGCGGAGGGGGGCGTGGGGTTAGCCCAGGACATGTTAGGTGGCCTTGTAGCAATAATCCCCCATTTCCCTTTCCTATGAGCGAGAGCAGGACGGGGCTGAGAACGCCGCTCTCACGTTTCAGCTAATTGTGGAGGTTTCCAGAAGAGATTAGGTTGGGGAACAAAAACTGAGCACTCTTAAAGCCGTCTGATTCTGTTCATGGCAGCTGCTGTTGACTTTGGAGGTAGTGTGGAGGCCGGGGCCAGTGCTCCCGCTCGGGTCGCCGCCCTCCGACCGCAACAGTGCTTTGGTGAGGGGTTCACATGGCACGCAGCTAACAAACCCCCGCTGGAGCAATCTAAAGCGTATTCGCCTTTCATTTCCATATTTCTCTAACTTTGGCGCTGGCTGCGCGATGTGAACGCCCAATGTTTTCGCGTGTAGAGAGGATCGTTATCCTCCAGTGAGCACCGACAGTTTCAGGAAGTCAGTGGTCAGGGCGGCGGAAAAGGAAGAGACAGTGCAGCTCCGAGCTGTGTGGTCGAGTTGACCGGGCTCGCTATCTCCCAGCGCTGCGCTGCGCAGGCCCGGCCCGGCCCGGCCCGGCCCACTGCAGCCTCACCTCACACTCATCGGGCCGGCCGCAGGCCCGCTCCTGGGTCCAACACCAGCGCCGACGGAAAAAGAATGAGAGCAGAGAGCAGTTGGGGGTGGTGGAGGTAATGACAGACGGCCTCAGTCGCTTGAGGTGAAGAAGGAACCACCCCCCTGGTTTTTCCATTTTAATCCCAGAAGTACAGAATCACTTCGGGTCAGTAGTACACGCCTTTACATTAGGTGATTCATTTTCTATTCAAATGGGGGGGGGGGGTTATTGTTACCAGGCTCTTCTCGCACAAAGCGCTTGTGTTTACGGAACAATCTGCCCAAAATATTCGTACGTTCCGTCTGATGTTTTAGGAGCTTGGGTTCCTGTGGAGAAATGAGACGGCAATGAGCCGCGTGCGGCGTGTGTGAGGTGAGCAGCGAAGGCTGTTGCTCGTTATGGACTTGGCTCCGTTAGCCCCGTCTCTCTGGAATCCGTTGCATGACGTGGAGCCGAGGCAAGGTAGGGGACGGCGTTACACGTGTTTCGGGAACGTTCGGTCGCCTCAACATTTTAGTAAGGTCAGCTTTCATTTCTGGGCTAATTGGGAACTGCCGTCCGACGTTTTCTCTTCCGTTTTCCCTATTCTAAACGACCTCTCCAACAAGTGTTTGGGTTTTAGGAGTTCTGCTTGTGGGGTTCTCTGTGGCCTTCTTGGCCTGCCCCGGCCTGCCCTCTCATACCCCAATGCTTGTCCCGCATAGCTAAACTAGAAAGATCTCAAATATGAACTGATTAAGTGACATGATCCATTGAAAACAAAAAACCCAGCTGTACTTCCCACGTTGCCAGGATTTGAACTTTGCAGCGTAGCAACAACGCTTGGAGCGCTTTTAAACGGTGCTTTACTTTAATAGACCCTAACATCTGTGTGTAAATGATCCCTGTGTCACCATGTTTCTGTAGTTATCCGATAATACCCCCCAGCCTACACACATGCGTATGTACTCAGGGACGCACACAAGCACGCTCACACACACACACACACACACACACAAGCACGCTCACGCGGAAACGCACGCGCACACACACACACACACACACAAGCACGCTCACACGGAAACGCGCACACACACACAAGCACGCTCACACGGAAACGCACACACACACACAAGCACGCTCACACGGAAACGCACACACACAAGCACGCTCACACGGAAACGCACACACACACACACAAGCACGCTCACACGGAAACGCACACAAGCACGCTCACACGGAAACGCGCACACACACACACACACACGGAAACGCACACACACACACTCACACTCACACACACAAGCACGCTCACACACACACACAAGCACGCTCACACAGCGACACTTCAGGCCCACAGTAATGGAGTCTCGTGGAGTAGATGAACCCACCATCCAGCTGTGTGGCCACTGTTAATGACGGTATAACCAGTGAACGGAAGCCTTTGACCATCTCTAACAGAGGCTGCAACTTTTACGTGAGAAATCTCTCTCTGGGAAGGTTTTTCTCCGACGCAGTTCCCCATACCCGCCTTGAAGTTTATCCTCTGAACATCCGCTGTCCATTAGGGGAGTATAGTTGACTCAAGCAGCAGCTTGATACCGGGTGAGTCATCAGACGCTGCGTTGTGTTATGCAGAACTGATGCGGATGTTTAAAGATTGGGATTGCGTTTCATTCTGATCACGGTCAACTGGACAGGAACAACAAATAAGACAACAGGCTGTTATACGATATATCCCGTGTGAGAACTGACCAAAAATAATACATTTTACAACTATAACTGTCTTGCCCTCAACGCCGCCCGGATGAGTGTCCATGCTTGCTGAAGAACACAGTAATCTGTGATCTGTTCTTTGCCTGCCGTTGGGCTTGTTTTGCAGATTTTAGATGCAGATGTAAGATTAAGTATAGGTAGCACAGTGACCTTGACAATATTAATGGGCGTAGCAGAAAAAGGAAAACGGGCTACAGAGCCCTCACAACTGGTTTGTTTCACGTGGAAGGCCCGGTCCCCGTTTTTCACCGCCTCAGAAATAAGAAAGCACTGAAGTGGTAACTGCAAAAGCCGGTCGTGTGACCCACACACCAGTCCTCTGCCAGCGAAGGCTCCTGGAGACAGGCCTAGATCGTGTCCAGAGAGGAACTGCTTTGAACGGCCCTGCCTTTCGTCTGTCAATACTCACTATATGGGCTCTACCGAGAGTAGCAGCGAGGCTAAGCAGCGTGCGTGTGCCTGTGTGAGAGATGAGCGGCCTGGGATATGCTCTGATACAACCCTCCCTGTGATGGGAAGACGGGGACAAATGGGCCACTCCCTCAGCCGGTGAGGCGTCCATCCTCCTCGTGTCGACAGAGCTACAGGTTCTTTGCTAATCCGGAAATCCCTGGCATTTGGGGCTGCCTTGTTGTCCTGTGATCTGGAGCTTTGGGAGTCTGGGGCCTCCTCTCTTTATCTGGCCATCTGAAATCCATTTGTCACCTTCTTTAGGGGCATGTCTCCACCCCTTCTTGACTGTTCATGTTTTACCATTGCTGAACACTTTCTCCTCTGTACTTCTCTTCTCTGGGCTTTGGGATACTGGTGGTACTGGTGGTACTTTTATGCCCTTAGAGCATGGCGCTCCATTAGTCCATCTCAGGAGCAACATGTGAAGAGCCAGGCCCTCCATTAGTCCATCTCAGGAGCAACATGTGAAGAGCCAGGCCCTCCATTAGTCTATCTCAGGAGCAACATGTGAAGAGCCAGGCCCTCCATTAGTCCATCTCAGGAGCAACATGTGAAGAGCCAGGCCCTCCATTAGTCCATCTCAGGAGCAACATGTGAAGATGCGATGGGGGTAAAAAGCCAACATCAAAGAGCCATGTCTAATGAGGTTAGAACATTGAGTAAACAATGTTCTCGGCATTTCTCGGCCCAGGGCCCTGATGCAATGTGTTTTGGAAGCCTCCCCTCTCCATCCCTGATGGCAAATAAAGATTACGCAGCCGCTTTGATGTGGCAAAGGGCCCTTTCCACTCGCCCCTAATTTCATTGGCGGCAGCAATCAATCGGGCCCTTGACTCCGCCCATTTACTTCTTAATTTAGCTTTCAGATGCTAGCTTTTTTTCTTTTTAGGACGTGAAATATAAAGTTGTGTCGTGGCGCTGCTACTGATGGCATTTGTGGGGCCGAATCCTGCGGGGGTAAGGGCTGGCCTGTGCACAGCCAATCATATTAGCCTGCTCCGGCCGCCCTCCCAGCTTGCGTCTCTAGTACGCTTCCAAGGGTTTTTTAGTTTTTTTATTGGGCCAGCTTGTTTGGTTTTTTGTTTGATCTTCCCGTTGCTGGCCGGCCTTATGCTTATCCCTGCCGGCGTGACATGCTCCTGCTGTTGAGTTCCGCTTCGTTGCTAAATATTTTTCCATCAAGAATGCAGGCGCGGCGTCTTCCGGGTGAAGAATATGTGCTCGCGGCATGCGGTCGATTCTAGAGGCCTCTGTGAGGCCCGGTTCCGTCTCCTTCTTGGGGCTGGCTTTGCCGCGTGACGCTTCTCAGTTAAATAGCGGGACTGGCCGGCTTGGTTGGGCTCAGCTGGGCCTTATCGGCTTCTCTGCTGGTGAATGCACGTTCCCACACACTTCCCACATAGGTCAAATGAACCTGACTGGAATGCTATCGATTTTTACCCACTCGAATCATGCTTGAGATGTGAAGCCCATTACAGAAGAATTTCCGGCACTTGTCATCTGCAAGTCATTTTTAATTTTTTATAAACTTTCTTCTTTTTTTTTGCCGTTGCCGTGGGAGATTTTCCGAGCTCCCCCTCAGACTCGTCTCTTAATTGAGTCTCTCAGTGCAAAGTGGCCGGGAGTCCCCAACATCCCCTCTCTGACATGCATGTGGCTTTCATTTGGCCTCCCCGAGGTGTCCCTCTACCGCTCGTGTGGTTTTGGCACCCGAGGCTTCGCCGTAATGAGATATCGGCCCAACAAAAGGGATTACTGTCACTTTAAATCAAGCCAAAGGCTATTGCGGTCGGTCGGCCATGGGAAATGGAGCTAAAAAAGAGGGGACAGATCGGTGAATAAGGGGGCGAACCAGAGCCTTCTCCGTGCCCGCCTTGTCCGCCCTGACCCGTCGCCCCCTCTCGTCCCCATCTTCCAGTAAGCGCTGACTTCAGTGGCAGAAGTATGCTGTTTTATTTGGGACACATGCAAATGGTTCACTTCAGGCCAGAGCAAGCATTTCTTAAATAGCGTTTTCTTCTGCAAAGAAAGGATGTAATTTGGCGGTGGGGCTTTATGGAGGAAGATGTGCTGATGATCACTGGCGTTTCTCAGTGGCTGATTAATGGCGCAGCATTGCGAGCGGCGCGATGGTCTTCTGTCGGAACCTTGGTCCCACCGCAATGGCTCCCGGGGGCCAGGCGGCATTAGGGGCTCAATGTGTGTGAGGATGTGTGTGAGGAGTCAAGCCACAGAACCTGCAGGCTTCCAGTAACCCGCTGTGAAATGTGTCAGCTTCTGTGAAGGTTCTTTAACCAGTCCAGGAAATGAAACGTGAACGCCGCTGTAGTGCGGGATGGAAACAAAAATCCGTCTCCCAACGCCCTTCCCAGGGTGCACTGGTGCTTCCGTCGACGTGCGTCAGTCCCCCGTTGCCTGCTCCGCCCCGCTCCACTCTCCGCGATATCCCAGCGTCCTTTGCTGCGGGGGAAACGGGTCACTGTCAGCTGTTGTAATGCTCACGTGCTCAACACATGCTCAAGTTCGCTGTTCGCAAAGATCGCCGAATTCCACAATACCGCGGCGACGCTGCGCTGCACAACAATGGCATGATCTCATCCAATGAAGACATTGTGGATCTGTGCAATAATCATTTATTTGATTATTTTCGTGTGAAGTTTTGACACACATTGGAACTATGGAATGACAGAAAATGCAGCAGTTGTTTTCCTTGGGGAAAACATTGTGGTATCAGGTTTCTAGGGCCTTGTGTGATTGGCGTAAGGAAGAAAAGTGCAATGCCTTGACCAACTCTCTTTCCCAGGATTCCCTGCGACTGAAGGACGACCGCATCGAGGAGCTAGAGGAGGCGCTGAGGGAGAGTGTTCAGATCACAGCCGAGCGGGAGATGGTGCTCGCGCAGGAGGAGTCCGCTCGCACACAGGCAGAGAAGCAGGTGAGCGCCATGGCAACGCCTGTCAGTTGGCCTATCTTTGTTCGACTCTTGCTCACAAGGGGAGTTCTCTGTGTTTTATACAGTTAGTGGGCAACGCACTGAAGGCTTGCTCTGGAGAATTGAATTCACAATGAAAACCCCCCCCACACCTGATGTATTCTCAAATTAGAATCAATTTTGTGCATTTTTCCATCCTGGATGGAGTGAAATGAACATCACTGTGATCAAAACTAGTTTAATTACATTTACCCAGTATCTGGCATTTTCATCTTTGCCAATGACTGCAGCCGAGATATTTTATCGCGTGGGGCAGTTGAAGCAATGTTACTAATCCTGCGATATCAAGTGCCGTCGGGAATACAACTTTTTGGGCTTTGAGTGTTTGACTCCCATGTAAGGTTTATTAGGCCATCAGCATCAGTTTGGTCTACATTTACGGCCCAAAATGTGGACTGCAGTCGAAGCACCTCCTTCTGCTGAACTTGGACAATGCGTCCCTGTGACATCACACATTGCCATGCCGATGCGCGTTGCCATGCCAACCCGGACCCTGTGACATGAGCCAGCATGTGTTTGTGACTCCAGTCTTCCTTTGGAAAATAAATAACGCCAGGCTGCCATAAACAACTGGATGTTTCATTTAATTTAATTTAATTTTAGCTCTCAGAGTTCTGAGATGTTACAATCTGTGACATACACAGCTGCATGCGTAGGGAAGCCACATATGAACTAAAGTCATTCTCTTAGGAACCGATAAAGTTGGTTTAGAAGGTCCAGAACTTCTCTACAAGTCTAGGTGTCTGGCGCGGACCGGTGTATTGGAAGCCCGTTGTCACTCCATACCGAAATAAAAACTCCAGCGGTTGTTTTTAACAATTTGTCTTCTCGTGTGGAGAACCTGGATCCCATCTTCCCCGTCACGCTTCTCCAAAGCGCTGCACGGGTGGTTAGCGGGGGCCCCCCGTGTTCAGCGCTGGTGAACACGTCACGGTCTGGGACCGGCCGGCTGTCTGGGACCGTCTCCCGGTTCCGTTTGGGTTGAACTCTCTTTAGCTTCCCCCGGGGGTTAATTATTCCGGGGGTTTTGCGGGAGCCAGAGGCCCAGCTAAGCCCGGCGGCCCAAGCCCAGTCTCAGAAGGAAACTGGGACAGGAAGCAATCCCGCTCCGTCTTGGACCGCAGTCATTTTTTCCGTCACGTGTGATCTCCAACAGAAAGCTTCGTTCGGCCCCTTTCCTGGCTAATTAGTCGTGCCACCTGTTGGACCCCGGGCCAGAAATGGTTTCAGATCAGCACCCCAGGAACCTGCTGTAAAATGCTTAAGAATTGGCCGAGCGGATGGATGTGATTTGAAAAGCAACATTTATTTCCCAGGCGGCTACCTTACTTTCAACTCTGCTACTGAGCATGCTCAGAATGGCAACACGATGCATGCAGGAGGACACTGTGTGTAGTGGTTGGCGCACACCGGTGTAGGCTCCGCAGAAATGTGTAGGGCTTTCAGAACAGCAGCGCGAAAGCCTTTGAAATTCTCAGAATGTCTAGCCTTTTGGCCTTGCATGAAGTGCATTCTGGTCTTTGGAGTCAGACATGAACAGTGGCACCAGATACTTTTGAATCATCTGAAGACAATTGCATGTTCTTACCGATTAAGTGAAAATAGACATTATTGCCAGCTCCAACACTTTAGCTCCGGATGTACCGGATGACGGGCTGTAAACACGCACACATACATACACATACAAATGATTCCCACACGTTGCCACACCTCTGCTTTCAATTTGCTGTAATTGCAGTGCCCCCCCTTCCTGATCATTCAGATTGTGTGCGCCCCGCAATCTTGACAAATTTCAGGCATTGTACAAATTGCTGTCAGTGTGTAGCTGTGCAGTGTTACCAGACGCATAGCACGAGAGAGAGGGGGGGAAGACAGAGAGAGGGAAGGCAAACACATGTGTTGAATTTGAGTGAGCTGTTGCTTATCCCTGGTCTGCGCAGTCGGCTGTACTCTCGCATTTCCGTTTCACGCACTGCACAGTGACACCCACCGTGGCTTTAGTGGGACAGGTGAAACCACGTGAAGAGACCTGTCCTCCTGCTTCAGACATGGTTCACCAAAGGAAGCACCCCTCTCCCCCCCCGCGTTGTAAATATGGGTCTGCATGAGAGTGTCTGATCTCGTCCTCTCTGTCCTCTTGCCCTCTTTTCTGCCAAATGAGAGCTCCTCCTTCATCCCAACTCGCGGCCCCGTTCTCTATTTCTGGAACCTCCTTCATCCCACCCCACAGCCCCGTTCTATGCTCTGTGGAACCTCCTTCATCCCACCCCACGGCCCCGTTCTCTGCTCTGTGGAACCTCCTTCATCCCACGCCACGGCCCCGTTCTCTGCTCTGTGGAACCTCCTTCATCCCACGCCACGGCCCCGTTCTCTGCTCTGTGGAACCTCC
>JAOYSI010009012.1:0-11173 GCA_025775065.1 Hiodon alosoides | reverse complement strand
CCCCCCCCCCCCCCCCCCCCCCCCCCCCCCCCCCCCCCCCCCCCCCCCCCCCCCCCCCCCCCCCCCCCCCCGACGGGCAGAACAGCACTGCCTGCTGGGTAAATAGCTGTGGCAGCCAGAATATAGAATACCTTCTATCTAAACCAATAACTAAAAACCTATCTCTGTTAGCACATGCCTTGGCTCTGCGATAATGAACAAATCTGTCTCATTTGACGGAGAGCATCAATTTCGGAAATTTCTCTGTGATTTGGCTCATTGTGGCACAAAATACAAAATAGGCAGGTTTTGAAATTAAAAGTATAATACAAGTTCAATGCTAAGGTGTTTCACACATGAAAGTCTTGTGAATAAAATTAATATTAACACGAGGTGTGCATGAGCTAAAACACCTTTATTCAGAAGAAATGATTGCACATTATTCGAAACTAACTAATGGTCCTGAGTGTCCCATCTTTATTCACGGTTAGGGTTATTTCCTCTCTGATAGTAAAAACACACACAACCACATGCTGAAAGGACTGGAAAACACTTTAGGACTGTAACAGGCAATAGTTGAACAGGATAAAACTGAACAACACGGGAGGCAAAAAAAGGGAAATTGTGTTACCGATCTAGTTTTAGAAACTCTTAGAAATGATTTCTCTGCCCACAGAATTGTATCAAGTGTGCTGTTGATGCTGTGACAGCTGAAGATGCTCAGGCTTAAGGATTTCACAGGCCAGATAGAAGCAGGGCTAAGGGGCCCAGAATCTTCATAAGTCAACATCTTTAAGGAGATTCTCCTTGAAGAGAATTGCCCGCATTGACCCCGAAGTAAGGGCGGTGGGGTTTGGAAGAAACCGTAGCCAATAGCGGCAGACCTTGATCCGTAGTCGGAATAGGATTAAAAGTTATCCCGTCAAGTAGCTAACTCAAAGCCAAACAACGCTGTTGTGATGTTGCCGATTACGGGGACAGAACCAATGGCTCTCCTGACGGCAGTGCATTCGACTGAGCCTTGGATCACCCAGACAATTAAAAAAAATGATTATTTTTTAGGTGGTGTACAGTCAGGGAGTAGTTCAGGTCAGAGTGACTGAGAGAGAGCAGCTGATGACAGGCCAAGGCAGCGCTGAGCTGAAACCGTTGGAGACAGAAGCTCAGGAACGAGTGGCTTGACATAAGGCTTTAATCTCACTTCAGCCATAGTTAAAAAAGCACAAACAAAACAAAAACAATGTTAATTGGCAGAATTACAGGTTGCTCGCGAAGGAGGATCTACGTCTGCGAGTGAGTAATCTTTTTATGCTGCGATCTGTTTAATGCATCACCATCACTGATTAACCTAGCTCTCTAGTCTACACATAGGTAATTATGAATGTACTTAATTATAGCATATGAATGTACCTTTTAATCCACCACCTGAGAACTGGAATATCCCCTTGAGCGTATTGGTTTATTGAACATTAAAGTGACAGTAAACTACACATAGAGATTTTGGCTATGCAATACCATGCTCGCTCAGTCACAGCACACATAGTGGGTGCACGGGCTACTTAATGAAAAATGTCACTAAACATGTCCCTTTCGGACTGTGTCTACCTCCCTTTGTCTAGTCAACACTGATTCTCCCCTATGGCGCCATGTGGTCTGGAGGTGGTTAATGGTGAGGAAACGAGCAATTGTTGAAAAGACATGGAAATGAGGTTCCAGTGACACATAGCTAATTCCGCAACTTAATCTCAGGCATTGTTACGCCATCGCAGACACAGGCGGACACAGGTTTGTTGCTCATTTGCCTTACGTAATGTTTTGCTATGAGTAGTCCCAGTTTAAAAAGTTCCATCTCTCGGCATATCGATAATAGCAGGCCGTTTGATTATAGATTCCAAACATCAGGAATCAGCTTTCAATGCTAGTAATCTTCATATGAACACTGATGTCAGTATAGTGAGAGTAATTTCATTACCTTTCTGGCGTAAATTACTCCTAGGGAGGGATTACAGAACCTTACTAGTTAGCATGGAGTTTCTGTTCCAAACGGACTGTCGCCGCGGTTCGGGGGTAATTTTCAGTATACTCAGGCGGAATATGAATGGCGCCTCTCTATTTAAAAGGTGCACCCCTGTACATTCTCAAGGGGACCCTTATTAAGACTTACCACGAGCAGCTGGTATTTAGTGCCATTTATTTTTATGCTGTGCGCTAACGTTTAAAATCATAATTCCAAATTTGTCTGGGATAACTCTTTGCGAGGATCCCACGCCCTGCAGGGTCTGCCACGATGTGCGTTTACAGCAGAATAGAGAAGGAGGTCACCTTCACAGGGCTGTCCATTTTCCACCGAGATATTAGCTGCGTTTCACCTTGATGGGCTCCGGTTGTCAAAAGAGCAGTGTATAAAAAGAGACGTGGCCGCGACAGGGTGAAAAAGGGGTTGAGAGCGATTCCCTGGAGAAAAGGCCCTTTCGACTTCCACAAACTAAAGTCTCAAGGAGACTAGAACAAGAGATAGAAAAAAACTGAAATTTCTAAGCAAGGATTCCTTCTGCGTTCTGCATTAAGTTGTTTTGATCACCTTGTGATATTCAAGCTGCAGGGAAAAGCAAGACCAAGCAAAACACAGGAGCGCCTGGAAAAATAAAGAGAAGCCATTAGATATGCTGACGACAGCTGACAGACTCCATATTTCCCATTCAGCAGAGCCGAACGGAAATCCTCGATAGCCCAAGACCAAAGGCACTTTCATTCAAATACCGATAAACATCTCCCAGCTTAATTGAATTACTGTATTCGCAGATGGTGACTGTACTGCACGCATGCATTTTTTGCTTGATTAGTGAGGAGTGTTTGATATTAATGTATCCGGGCAAATCTTTAAAAAAATATATATATTTTTCACATATATAAACACAAAACAGATTGGATTCATCACAAATTTGGTTTCATTCCTTTGTGGAAATTGTCTTGACCTGACAGGTACGGCGTCCCCACATGTATCTGTGTCAGGCAAAAAAGCAGGTTGAGAAGTTCTGACCTTGGTGGTGGAAAATCCTTGAACGGTACCAGCATGTGTTGTCTCCATGTAGCCATGTGGAAAGGTGGCCATAACAAGCTTTCTTTTCATTCTACTCACATTGCACTGCCACTGTTCAAACGCCGGAAAAATTCAAATGTGTCCCCCGTTATACAGTTAAGATTGAAATCTTTTATGCAGAGTTCTCTAACTTCCACAGTTAAAAGAAAAACTAACCACAATCACGGTTAACACCTAAACTATTCAAAGGCTATTTGAGATAAGCTGGGCTATACCCAAATTGATTTTTCTCACACGAAAGAAAGAGGAGGAAGAGATATAAAATAAAAATACACATATAAAAAAAAAAAACACAATAAAAGAAGATCAATTATTCAGTGCTGATCAATTTGATATTATTAATTAAATGTGTCCAAAACGGTACATGGTTAAAACAGAACAAAAAGAAGAAATATTCTGTGACAAATAGTCACTTTAGATAATGATAGTTAGAGGCACTACAATGAAAGTTAAGATCGGGGTTCTATCTTCCAGAGCTGCTTCAACTCGGTTTTTCTCTCATTAGTTCTTTCGCGGCAAAATCATGTATTTAGGCTTAGTATTTATCTATAAACCATCATATGCAAATTAGGGACACAATTTTCAAGGCCTGTTAAAATACACAATAAATGTAAAATACTCATTCCATCCCCTGATCCTGTGTGTGATATAGGCCTATAACTTGTCCCCCAAAAAAGAGGACGTTGCTGTTTGAAACATTTATACACAAATACTGTATGCATTTTTTCAACGGTGATTATTACTCAGTTTTGTGACAGTTGTGACACAGAATCACAGAATGACACAGAGGTCATAGTAACACATTTATATAAGGTGAGCTACTTTCGCACAAAGGTTGGGTGGGACGAGCCCAAGACAAGCAAGGGGTCTGGAGACGCACATCCAGAGCCACAGGGTATCCAGTGGAGAAAATTCTTAGGCACTGCACGGAGCACCTCATTTGAATCAGTCAACAGATAATCAGTCAACAGAAAGAAAGGAGGTGGAAAACGGGAAGAACACATTCTGTTGTGACTTCCGAAAGCTTAAATGCTTAAATGCTTAAAACGCTTAAAACAGATTACTTACGTTTTTAAAATATTTTAAATACTTTCAACCATTTTACTACACCAATACTACCGTCTAGTATATATGTATTTTCTCACTCTTTTAAAGTTAATGACACTTAATGACACAAATTAGGATCTACTTGCACAGCTGTGTGGGACCCTTGTGACCTTGAGCATGTGTCTGGGTTGTAGCTCCAAGCAGTGTGGGCGCCACGGCAATCAACAACTAAGAGAGCGAAGTCCTTACAATCGTTACAATTAACAACTGAGAGAACAAAGTCCTTACAATCCTTGCAATGAACACTGAGTGAGAGAAGTCCATAAAATTCAGAGCCTGGTAAATGGCCTCAATATGAATCCTCTGACCTTTAATCTGGCCCCCTGAACAGGGACGCGCAGTAAAACTAATGCAAAAATGTAGTTAACACGTTGAATCCACATAATCAGTTAAAAACATAGCAAGCAGACAAATAAAAAATCACAATAACTTTCAGTCTGCAATCAAATGAGTAAACTAAACATACAGGCAGGGATGAGACCATTCTGGGTCCTTTCTAGTGGCCATTTAAAGACTTTAGATTTGTCTTCTAAGCCACGTTGAGCCTTGTTCTCCCTCCTCTGTGTGACACAAATGCTATCAAAAGTCAGTGTGGCTTCTCTGTCCAGAGCTCACCCTCCATCTCTCCTGTCTCTTTGCATTTGTTGTCCACGCTCATCAGGTACCTGTGTTATTCTTCTCTTTGACGGCACCATTTGTCTCTCCTCTAATCTTTTGGCCCTCAACAAAAGAGAAACGGGATGCTACTGTGTACTGCTATTGAGTGTTTATCTCAATGAATAGTGGGCATTTTATTGTCGATTGTTGCAACATGATGAAGTTCGCTTTTAGAGCAACTCCACGCCATCTGTCACTTCAGAAGTCGCTTTGCTAACCGATTTTCCTGGGAAACACAGGTCCAATCCTATAATTTGATAATATTGTTAATTATCCTTTACATAAACATTATCTACTCATGCCTCTTAGGGCTGAGGGCGCATGGCACTGGTTAAGGTAATTCAGTGGCGGCAATTTGTTTCGGTAAGGATATCTCCTTCAGCCAACCAATAGCATGACGATATCTATGCAGGAGGTGTGTCCATAATATGATTTGTGACTTATATGGATCAGAAAACCATTCTCATTCATACTGACTGAGGTTGGAAGCTTAATGTGGTCCAGGATCTTGACTGTTGATACGTATCATGCTATATATTTAAAAATAATGATTTTGGACTGGACATCTCCATAAAAACCTTACGAGGCACTCACTTGGCGCTACCATCGAGTTTCTGACACTGCTGCCTCCTCCATCACACATGAGGTGAACATCAGGTAGTAAATTTGTGTCCCCGGCCTCATTTAAAATGGTACAAGCGATGTTCGCTGCGTGCTCCGTCGGACTGGCCAGGAAAAAGTGCTGATGCACAGGTTCACCTCTGATGAGCTGACAGGCGCAGGAGCGTATTTCAGGGGTGCCAGTCCTTTGCTCAGTGAGCCGCGCATGTTTTTTTTTTCCCCGTTTTTTTTTTTCCCAGTTTTTTTCTTCTCGTCACCATCCAAAGCGTCAAGCAAAGCAAAGGAATGGCGGGAGCCGGGTCCTTTCGCGTCGGGGGAAATCTTGCTAATTACCAAGGCTTGAATAGGAGCCGCGCTTCGTCTGAAGTTTCTCCGCGAGCTTCTGGAAGCGGTTTGTTATGTCTCCCTTCACTGATACACGGACAGTCCCTCGGAAACCTCACCCACCGTATGTTAAAGGGATTATTTTTCACCAAGACGGGCTCACTTTCAATACTTGGATGGGGAAAAAAGGAACTTTTATGTCAGAGCTGTACACAGGGGGGAGGATATATTGCACACTTAGGAGCCAATCCTTTTAAAGGGCTTTTAAACGCTCTCATTTTCATCCTCATGCTTTCACGCGGACCAGAACAGCCCTCCTCCTGGGTGTACTTTAAGGCCGAAAACAATGATAAACAATGCCTTTTATCATCATTCTTAACGACGTTAACCTCAGATAAATACATTCAATAGTCTGTTCAATGCGCCTTGTTATGTTTCCCAAATTGATGTATTCAGTTAATAAACTCAATATTGAGGCACTGGGGGATTTGCTGAACTGAGCAGTCTCATTAACTATTTCAGAATTGAGTGCATATGTGACAGCAGTCAGTCTGAGTGTGACCTGGTACAGACAAAGTGTGCAGTTTTTCTGATACGGAGTATTAAACACAGAAATGCTGACTATAATTGCACATTAATATGAGCCGACATTCTGGGCTCAAAGGTCCTCCCCTCATCCCCAGCTAAAATGATGGGCACTCTTCTGGCATCAGGGGGCCGTGGCATCTGTTTCTCTGGAATCGGTACTGTTTGTCATAAGAACGCTGATCCCAGCCCCGCCCAACAACCATTGACATCCCTGCTTCCTGCCGGGCTGGGAGGCCCTGCACATGCTCTATTGACTGCCAGGGTAGCCAGCTCTGTGCCAGAGGTGTGGAAAAGCCCTTTCAACATGCGTGGCCGTCTCTGTGAAAAATGTTAATCCAAAACAGCTAATCCATTTTGTTCCCTTCATTCAAAGATCCGTTTGGACAACTAACCTATCAGAGGAGGCAAAAAATACAGTGACGCACCTAACTCGTGGCCCATTGAGAGTACATCTGCATTTTCAGGACAGGTTTTTGGGGGATTTTTGGCATTGGAAACACCCGGAACATCATCAATTCTACTCCTGATGATCCTGGACCATTCTTGCAGCACTGCCTTGCCTCTGTATTTGTAGGGTTTTCTTGCTTGTTGAATAGGTCAGTGTTATGTTCAGATGAAGTGAATCCCATCTCAGGTTGCGTGAAGAAAATTCCTGTCCTTTTGGTGTCAGACTTCAGAAAATTTCTGTCACCTGGGCATGATAGGAGCAGATGAGTCCTATGTCTGATGGGAGAACGTGTGGTTTGATGGTGATGCATGCTAGGAAGAATAGTGAAAAAGAGGGAGTAGGATTTGAGGAGGTGAAGTCTGTGCACAGTGCTTTGCTTCCCCAGACTACTGACAAAAGCCTTTTTTGACAGTATGTTAGCAGAACAGTCACTCTCATCGCCCCCCTCGCCCTTCTGCATGTCAGCAGGAAAGAGAGACAGCTGGACCTCCTTTAAAAGGAAGGAGATGAATCCTCAAATCGCCGTGCGGTGACACATGATGAATACGGGATCCTACAGTGGGAACAAAATAGTTTGATAGAAGAAAATGAAAATAGAAAAGTTCCCCTAACCCAGTAGTTCTCCCGCAGCTTGATGGATGTTCTTCATTTTAATAGCTCAGACTCTAGTTTCTACTGCAACTTGCAATGCTGAGAAGTCAAAACAAATGGACTGATGCAGCCAATGAAACAAAAGTTACTCCAGAAGCACTCCGCTGGTAGAAGATATGTGAGGTTTTTTCTCCCCCCATTGTGGTTGATGAATTTTGTATTGCTTTACCGAGACCGAGACTCTTAAATACACCCAGGTGGCATGTAGTTCCCACACTTGACAAATATCGAACTCCAACTAGCCTTTCCTACTGAAACAAAACCCTGAAAGAAATATGGTGTCATCTTTTAACTCACCCACTCCCTAAGCCGGTCCATTTGTGACATTGTGAAGTGTCAGGTCATTACATGATTACATCTAACTTACAGGACACTTTTATCCAAAGCCCCCGACATAATATATTCACACTGTGTCGACGTGGCACTGATCCTGAAAGAGTTTTATATCCAACGCTCTTTTGTTTAAATGTAAATGACTGCTCATATGCATATGTCATTATAAATGAATAGATAATTCAAGTCTACCTTATTTACAAAGACTGTCATTCACCTGTAATTGGCTCTTTTCATGTACCATACACACTCAACTATCTAAACAGATGCTTACATAAAACCTTTGGACCATAAATATAATCTTTAATAATTTATGCGATGAAATTCTTCAAAATGTATATATTGCATAACACCACTAAATACTAGATTTTTTCCCTAAAGAAACAAGTTGCCCAAACCAGCTGGTGCTTTGGAAGAAGAAGCTGAGAAATGAGTGTCCCTCATGACAGGGGCTTACATCCAGGGATGTACTGCACTGATTTAGAATGTTTTTGAGAACACAAATGGCCCCCCAGAGGACAGGCACCTCTCACTGCTAGCGGAGAATCGGTGACAACATCAGCCCGTTTAATCACGCGGCGTCGCGGTGAAAAACACGACATGATCGATACGATTTTGGTTGCCAGAGCCCCCATCAATCTCATCGCTAATTAAAAAGCGTCGGAACTGAACCGGCGGACTGTTACCCGACTGTCTTAGCACGGCTGCACAAATTTAACGTTCGGAATGGAAGGTGTCACTTTGTCCTTGTCCAAGGTTTGCCTTCACCGTGACATTTGTGTTCATGAGAGAGAAGCCGCAGGCTTTAAATCACTGCCCCTGAAAACCACCCAGGGGACGTATTTCAGGCAGACCTTCTGTGAACATTGGGGGAGATGAGAGTGGTGTCCCTGGCCATGTCCACAGCCCCACTGGGGTTGTTGAAACCATAGAGCTCCACCAGGAAAGTTAGACTAGAGGGAATCCCCAGGTGACCTTCATCAAAAGCAAAGTTCCCCAAACAATCACAGCATTGCATCCCAGTTTTTACAACCGTAATTTGGCACAGATGAGCTCTGTATTGATATTAATATTGACAAGTCTGCAGCAGATCCTGGGGTTTTAGAAATTCTGGATTTCAATAGCTTGTGATTGCTGTGTATTATCTCACCTTCATAGTTGAGTATGTTATGAAGTAACATGATTTTTAAGGAGATTCTTCAGCCTGAGACCAAAAACACAGTGGATTTTTTCCTACTGAAAATAGCAGGATGGTTCAGAACGACTCTGCATGTCTAAATATAATTAGTAACACTCCCATGGCAAATCTGCTAAACTGGCAACATAAGAAACGTAGTTAGCCAGCTGGCTACAAACTAAACAGACGAATCAAAATGATGATTCAAGTCAGGAATGATTATATAAAATATCTATTCCATAAAGATCTACATGATCTACATGAAGATAAAACTCATCTTCGGTGTAAAGTGAAAAGGTTTCCCAGCCAAAAATGCTACTGTGTATCCAGCGAAGCTGTACATAGGAAAAAATGTTTAAACCGCTGTTTTTTTTCACAGTGTAGACTGTGTCATCTGGGTGATCCAAGTGCTTCCTAGACTCACTACAGAGCCCTGCTAGAATGTTGATTCACACCTAAGCATTTGTCAATTTCATATAATTGTGAGAAAAGTAACCTGAATCAGATCACTAGGTGACTTTTCATGAATTCACAAAACTTTTTAACACTATATTTTTTAACGCTAGATCAAGGTATATTGATTAAAATGGAACAATAATTGAAAATATATAAACTTGATTGAAAAAATGCAGATTTTGTTTGAATAATACTACCATTAACATACAAAAAAATGTTTAAAGTTTTGAGTTCATATATGTAAAGTATAGGTCTTTAAAAAAATAATCTTTTCATGAGCAGCTGTGTGGTCCAGTGCCTTAGGCATCGAACGTATGACCAAAAGGTTCAGATCCTGGAATTGCTAATTTCTCCTTGAACTAAGTACTTAACTTAACTAGATTTAAATATCAAGCTGTATGTGTGGGTAAAAATGTGGGATAATACTTTTTTGTAATTCAGCATTTTAAAAAAATTGGATCATTATATAATGTATTTATAAACAAATTTATCGGGCTTGCTCAAATCTTTTAGATTATTTAGGAACTTTTATGTTATTATTTATTATTATTTAGATGTTACTATAAGAAATTTGTGGTTTGCAGAGAAAGATCCCCTAGGCTGTTCTTGGCTTAATATAATTATACGATAGGACAAACAATTTCGTGATGTTTTGACATTCAATGCCATCTGCATAAAATTTTTAAAACCTTCTAGAAAAAAACTCGGCACCCTAAAAATGGAGCAGTGTGGAAAAATGGAGGTGAATGACAGTGACATTTGCAGGAAGGCGAAGGAGACACTCCTCCAGTAAAACAGTAAAGCTGTAGGTGTGTCTCCACAGACGCACAGAGAGACACTGCCACTCACCCCCCTTTGTGCCTCCAGACCTCGTTGAGTGTGGGCTGCAGAGCGTTCTCTCCATAAAAGTGATTTGATGATCCTGTTGGGTGCTTTGCCAAGATGTGGGTGGGCGCCTGCTGTGTCTCTGTGGGGGTGGGGACTCGGATGTGGAAACTATGTTTTATTACCTTACAACAAAAAAACAGAACAACTCAGGGTGAAAAAGCCATCTTCCACACAGTTTTGCTGCAGCTGTAATTTTTTTTCCGTGCCAAATGATAGTAAACTCTGAACTTTGCTCAAGTTGAAATGATCAGAAAGACGCTGTTGCTTTAAATGTGCCAACAAAAAACTACACCCCTACAGCAGCTGCAGGTTCGAGGTGCACTTTTGATGTATTGGGATCCCCTAAGAGGTGGGGTTAGTCCCACATCAGTGTGTTCAAAAGAACTTCTGAGATAAACAAATGCATTTTTATATTCAGAAGTTTTCTACTTCCAAATTTTGTTCAGAACTAAAAAAAAAAGGAAAACTGTTCTAAATAAATAAATGAACAGGAATAAAATAAACTGAAACGAAGGTGATTCAAGTGATCCAGCTCTTAATTAAAAATACTTCCCTGAGGAAACAAATGTTTCCTTGCAAGACTGGGCACTAGAAGAAATGAGTAACTGCTCAGAGACGTCTCCTGGCACACGTGAGGACAAGAGGCGCTTTTCTCTGCTAGAAAAGTTCTTCCTTTGGAGTTGGCTGCCATCTCAGGAATGATCAAGGGGAACGAGGCATCCCCTCAATAAGAAATTTGCAGCCACCCATATCTGCAAGAGATTTCTGCCCGGTGCCACATAACTACTAGTGCGCTGACGTGTGGTTAATTGGTTTGGGTCGGAGTCCTCAACATCCTCCGCAC
>JAOYSI010009011.1:0-11175 GCA_025775065.1 Hiodon alosoides | reverse complement strand
GCAGGGACCAAATCAAAACTTTGGCAACCTTGTAATCACACTTTACATCTTTTTGTAATTAGAAGAAATATGTAAATTGCAAATTATATGATTAGTGTACAATGAGGAAACGTAATAGCCCACGAATGGAAAAAGGATAGTGGATCTTCAAAGGTTGTTGTTCCCGTTTTTTTTTTTTTTTAGTAAGGCTGGTTGACAGGCTTGTTGATCTCCGTGGTCAGAGTGAACATAAGAGGGCGCTGCCATTGCACCTGGCAGGAGAGAAGCACGCTGTTTGGGCCCGTCCTGTTCCTGCACAGGGGCAGGACAATAGTCCTCCACTGACTTAATGAATTCCCTGCAATCAAGGGTTCAGTACGTCACACAAAGGGTCTAGCCCAGTTTATTCATCTCACTACCCCATGGACTTGACCGTATTTGCGCAAACACGCATTCTGTAATATGTGAATTCATATTTGTGTTCTTGTTTTAATGGCTGGTAAATAATAACTTCTGTATCAGTTTCACAACTGTTAGCCTACGTAATATGACTCGTAGTACATAATTTTTACACAGGTGGAAATATAAGCCTACGGACCAACATAAACGTAGAGACAGATTTACATGTACAAAAAACATGTAAAAAAAATAATAATAATTGGCTTGCGACTTAATATTATTTTGAGCTACATTCTCTTGCTTGTTTAAATGAAGCAGACGTCGACATTCGTGACTCTGATATAAAAATGCAAAGTAATCCTTAAATCCCCAGACCCATAATGTTCCCCATCCGGGTATAACATTCGGAGACTATAGCAAATTGTTGCTTTTATCTTTAAAATAGTTCACCCCGTTCTCATTTCCTTACTGCGTGTCTGTGTGTGTGTCATTATTACGAGATGGCACGTGCGGTTCAAGAAGTAAAGGTAAAACAACGTGCCCCCGCCCCCAAAACTGCAGCTGACTCCATTCGTTCCGTTTAACGTTTTCTGTTTTCAAATCCTCAGCGAAAAAACAAAACAAAACAAATATAAAAAAACAAAAAAAAAAACAATTCGCCTTGCCAAAATCATCTCCCTTTTCCGGCTTGGCAAGATTTTCAAACACTTTAGACATATTGATATCGGGGGAAAATAGAATACTGACAATGCAGAAGGCCTACAAAAATATACGTTAACGATAACTCTAAATCCATGTTACCGGTGAAATTTTGTACACACACGTAGGTTGATTGTTTTCTTAATTGAAATGTATCAGTGCAAAGCTTGCTGATGGTTAGCGGTTTAAGGGGTGCTAAATTTAAAATAATTTGTGTTTGGCGTATTTCGCTTCTCGGTGACGCGCGATTAAGCTATTTACACCGCGTTGAATCTATGGTACAAGGAATGCATTGAAGGAATTGGGACAGGTTCAGCGCTGGTTTGTGATAAACTCCGAATGGAGCAGGCGCCGTAGAAAGGCTGATTTATTTTCGGTAAATGGTAGTGGTTGGATGTCTGGCATATAAATACGTTTGCGTGTTACAAAATATTTATTTTTTAAATTAATTATTGCATTTTGCCTTAAATATATAAAAACAGCGGATGTTGTTAATTAGCGGTAAACCTACTGTAAATCCGTTACTAGTGCAAAGGTATCAAACGTAAAAGACTGGCTCCAAAACAACATACGCTTCCCAATCACACCAGCCGCTCTTTATTATCTCACTGGCCCTCCAACTCCACTTACACTCTATTTTCTACCCATTCGTTTTTACAATCTCCCCTTCCCAAGAGAGCGGACACATCGCAAATCCTCACATCCCCCTTGTCTGCCTGTCACTGAAAAAAGTGCACCTCTGTGTTTAAGCCGAAGATGCTGGATGTCGATGTTTTTACATGCAGTCATTCATTCACAGCCGTTTCACGCATGCATTGAAAAGACGCTTTATGATGCTGCTTGGGCACTGCCTGGGTCCCCCTTTGTTCTAATAAAAGAACTGTCCGTTCTTCTGTGCATAAGCCTAGAGATTTACCTAGACGAGTCAAATATAAGTAATCACATAGTCACACGGACACACACCCTTTACCAGGCCGCTCTGATCTTGTTATCATTTATATTATATGCTGTCACTTTATTTTAAGGAAAGTTCATAGTTATGTTCCTATATTGCATTGAATTCACTAGTATGTTATTTCGTGGCCCTTCCAGTTTTTTTAACCTGAGGTACCTTTGAGCGTTGGACCTCCGAGCATCGATGCAATTAGACCACCCTCGCTAATATTCCAACGCACACATCAAGTCTACATACATGTGTATTTTTCATGTAAGCATATCCAGTCACGCGAAATTTTCGCTTATTTTCAATCCAAACGTTTCAGGTTATTGTATCTACGTAGGGTTTAACAAATCTTTATTGTTTCAATTTTAGAAAAGAACATTTCCGCACGCATTCTCAAAAGTTGTAAATGAACACTTTATAATATCAAATGCGCTTATTAAGTTTTAAGGTTATTTAATGTTCAATGCTGTGAAAAAGCTCGGCCAAAACAGCAAATACTGTAAATATGCCTGAAGTTATATATTTCGAAAATAAATGTAAGTTAATGTAATTTAAGTATATAGGCTATTTTTCGATTTAATTTTAAACGCATTTTCTTTATCTTCAGCGTTTATACAACAAGTCGTACTACTCCTTAAAAAAATAATCCCGCTATTAGACCTGTGGTTTTGGAAAACAAATTATTAAATTAATGAAAGTAACCGGGATGATTACATTTGTAAAGATTTACAACATTTCGAGCTGTGCGCATAGAGAATTGGTGGATTGTCTGTTTCATTACACGAAATAAACAATGGAATTATAATGACAAAGCAAACGGGGATAATTAGTAATGTCAATTCTGTGATACAATCATTTTGAGAACTCTACTTTCTTAATGAACATTTGAAAAAATAAATGTTGGTGTTGATTGGGTTGTGGGGGTGGAGGTACCTGTAGAAAACCTTACCGATCCATACTACAGTTGTAACTATTGATCAAATGTCACCTCTTTACATGCAGGCGTTTGAAAGTTACTTTGTACGTCAGTAAATATATATATATGTACAGATGTATGTGTGTGTATATATAAACTTTTAATTTTTTTGTTTACTTCGCACGTCAGAGTCACCTTATCTTTCCAGCACCGCACTTACAGAAAGATAAGGTTATAGAAAAAGTGGCCACAAATAATATATCAATACCACACCGTCAAAGTAATGCGCATTATCCGTTGATAACGCACCGAGTAGCCTAAATGTTCACGGTACGAAATATAACAAGATATAAAGTTAATACAGATAATACAGATATACAGATAACTCCTAATTGAGAATATAAACGAGGAATTAGGAATAGGAAATTGTTTTTGTAGAGTCAGCTTTGTTCCACAGATTTTAGTTTTGTTTTAATCCAATCGAAAATATATGATAAAGAATTCTAAGATATAAAATGACAATTTGCTAATTGCCAAAAGTAATATAATTTTCTATATTGATTGATTAATAAACATACACAAACATATTCGAATATACACTTTATCAGTTTGTAAATTGCGTGTCACATTGCCTCACTGGTACGAATTTAAAGCTAGCGATTTGAGCAAGCAACAGGGCGCTTTAAAACGCATTTCAAATGTTATAATAGTGTGGCTGTTACACATTTTTGTTCACTCGCACTAGCATTTGAAGTCGCCTAGGTCTCACCTTTCCCTACAGACACCCTGGGATTCTGCGTATTTTGTCTTGTAAATCAAAGTGGACCGAAGGACGGCATTTTCTCGCTTTGAGCTTCTCTGGTTACGCACGCAACATTTGAATAGGCTACATCGTCGGTATTTTAGAGTGGGTAAACATACACACACATGCGCAAATAAACGTTTCTAGGACTTAAAACGTCTCGTAAAGTCGGCCAAAACAACTGTCTTTATTTTATACTTTATAAATACAAGTGCTGTATTTGCACACTTCCACGCAGACAGTATGATATTCGTCATTATTCATGGTTCCACATTCTAAACTTTTAAGCAACACAGCATATCTCCTCAAAGTGAAGTTTGTCAACGTGCTCTCATAATATTGCTTCAAAGCAAAAAGTCAACAGCGTTTCAAGTTTAAATAATCGAGTGAGTCATATAAATCATTTATAGCCTATATATGCTGGGAGATCAATATGCACTTTCGCATGTGCCATTGAAGGTATTAACGTAAATATATAGGATCGATACAATACTAATAAAACTCAGCATTATAGTTTGCCCTGGAAATATACGTTCATGTTTTTAGAGTAAATCGTGTATACATATTTTACATGTCAGGTATTAATCGCGCAATGTTTACATCAATTATGGGTAGGTCTAATCGTTTAAATTGCGTGAAGATGCTTTGTTTATTTTGAAACCCTAAAAATAGAAATTACAGAAATAAATTTTGGTAGCTTTAAATTGTGTTATAAAATAAAATATGCGACAAACTCCAACAGGGAATAGCACCTTGTACATACTAGCCACTATCAAAGTTTCCAATAAAGTAAAACAACAGTATGCTAAAAGTGCGGACACAAATTCAAATATGAGCGAAATATAAACAGCAAAGTTAAAAATGTATATATGGGTGTAATTATAAAATAAAAAGGAAACAAAAAGCAGATAGAAAAACCGGCTTGGTTTTTTCGTGGCTATTCTATTCCACTCCACTGTTAAGGTTCGCTGTTTTTCATCTGATTAAACTACTGGTATTTTACTTTCGACTGTCCTTAATTTCCAATTTTCAATTCCTGATCATCACTTTCCTCTTTTCTCCCTCTATCTATCTATTCCTCCCTCCCTCCTTCTCTTTCTCCCTCCCTCCCTCTCTCTCTCTCTCCCTCGCTCTCTCCTTTGCTGAATCTTATTGATCCAGAAGGTGGCTAATTAGCCCTTCCCGTCGTGCCTGTGTAATGAAGCACATGCGCACTGAATTAATCACAGCCATTTTTTGCAGGAAACTAATTAGCAGGAATAAAGATCCAAAGAGTTTTTTTCTTTTCAATCATCAGATCTCACTTTCACCTCTTCCTCTCTCCCTCTAACACAAGACACATCGCCTGCTTTGCATCCAAATTATTTTTATATAGCCTTTACAACTAATACTTCGTTTTTTTACACTCCGCAACAACAATGATCTTTCTTTTACCATCCTAAAAGCAAACTGACCGAAAGGGACTGCCTTGATGGGATCTTTAGCCAAACCGTCTCTATTCTGGATTAAAAAGCGAAGATCACAAAGCGGCTGCAAAAAAATTGTAAGTTTCAACTTTGGGTTTCTCTCTGTATCTATCTCCGATTCGTTTTCACCCAGTTTTTATACTGAGAGGTTTTTCATTTTCCCTATTAATTTTGATGCTTTATTAATCCCTAATTTAGAGAAATAATAGGCGATTGCAAGTTATTTTCATGCAAGTGTTTTATTTATTCTCTGTTCAATTCGTATCGTTACCTGTGTTTACATCTGGGTTCGTCCTGGTTCCTCTCGTGACTGGAAGAAAATAAACGGGCAAAGACAGCGATTCCTTTCAGAAGCAGCAGACCACATACTTCGGATTTTAAAACAGATTCGTGCTTTTTTCTCGGAATCAGAAAATGGCACTGTAAAATATATTCTAAAGACGATCGCGAAAATAATGGGTTGCGTTGAGAAATGGGAATAGCGGGAGCTGCACATGACTGTAGCCGGAAAAAAAACGATTTAGTCCAGCGTGTGGGTCCGCCTGCGTCCGATGAAAGGGGAAAGCCGTCTGTTCTTCCACACTTTAGCAATTTTCCCACTTCTTCTTTTGCTCTGGTTTTCTTGTAGTTTTTCTACTTTATCCCTCGTTAACAAAACCCCTCGTGTTTAACACATTTTTACTTTTATAGGGAATCCTTTTTCTTTTCACATTGCATTCAGAGTGCTATACTTTTTCTTCCCCTCTTTTCCACTTAGTTCATTTTTTCCTTTTATTTTTTTATTCCCGTTGGATATTGAGAGGCGATGTTAAAGTCGATTCTTGCTGATGCCCTGTCGGAGTCACATGTAAATCGATCGGCGTGTGTGTGTGTGTGTGTGCGTGTGTGTGTGTGTTGTGAGTGTGGGAGGTTTAAAAACGAAGCTCCGGGGCTCCTCCATGCCAAGAGCGGATCAGCTAGACTTCGTTTACGGGAAAGCTCAAAGCCGAGAGCCGATAGTTTAAGCGACGGATCGCGAGGAGTAGAACAGGAATAGATTGAAGCGTAAAGGTTAAGCGAAGACCAAGGACAAAGGGGTTGACGGAAGTTAGAAGGATTCTTATTATTTTTTAAAGTATGATCCAGTCAACAAATTCTTTACAAATCAAAAATACTAAAATAGAGAAAATATCTAGATAAATTTTAGAAGCCTACTTACACGATAAATAACGCGCCTGCTGGTGATGGCAGCTTAGTACGAATAACGTAAGTAAATACGAATTAAGAAAGATTGTTGATTTAAAGATTATTTAAAATGAGTAATTTGTAATGTTTGGTTGTCTATATCAATTTGGAGTGGTCAGAATTTGGCGCCTGTCAAACAGAATATAAAATAGGCCTAGAAAAGAAAGCGTTGGACAGAAAATGAGGGGAGATGTAAAAAGCTGTAGTAGGATAGATGGAGGTAGAAAGAGAAAAAAGGAGACACGGTTGTGCTTCCTCGAAGATACGAACTGATAGGTACGCCAAGACCGGAGCCGTTTCCCACCTCACTGCCCACAGACGACACAGAAACTCGCACACGCACTCAAAACTCCGAAAGAACGTTAAACAGAGATAAAGACGGAATGAAAGGATGGAGATAAAGGGCGAGACGGACAAGGTTTCACGACACAGATACAGGCGAGAAGAGCTGGTTGTTTTTTTTTTTTTTTTGCGATCCGAGGCTGGGTAGTGCATGGTCTTGGACGAATGAGCAAGGGAGGCTGAGAGTCTGGAGGTCAGACAAGAAGAAACGGGGAGCAGGGGTCACTGAGTGTGTGTGTGTGAGAGTGATAAAACCAAGAGAAGGGGGAAAAACCCCTCCATTAACAGCTAGGGGGAGAGAGTGAAAGAGAGAGAGGAAAGAAAGGAGGGGGGGGGGGGGGTGTTGTCAAGGGGTCACACCATACAGAGCACTGAGATTTTTGGGGTCAGCCAGTGAAAGATAAAAAAAAAATAAGGTTTAAGTCGCCCGGCTGACCTGAAGCAGTCACAGTATGTCCAGGAGTTTGCGGAACAGGGGTGCCAAGCGAGGACGCTCTGATTAGGATGAGAGTTGTTGGGGTTTTGAGGGAAAGGAGTGGAAAACAGGGGGGGGGAAGTGGAGGAAGGAAAGGTCAGGAAGGCGCTGGTTTGCCGAGAAGGACTCGGGGAAGAGGTCAGAAAAACACGGCAAGATCCCAAGACCTTTCAGCCTTTTCAGTTGATCCTCGGCCAGAGGGGGAGGGAGGCTTTCACACAGATAACTCCTTGCTGTAAATTTATGACTTTGCTGACAAAGATATCGGGAGTGGAGAGGAATCCTCAAATAAAAAATATGAATGATGTAAAATAACAGTAATAACATAAACTAAAAGAATAGATTTAGAATTATAAGCCGGAGAGGCTGAGCTTCCGTTGCCCTATGACTGCGGGTCCGGTAACATTAAACACCGATTCATTTCAGAGGAGGGGCTGTCTGTCGTCTGTTTCAGCCCCCACCTCAGCTCCTCTCTGACCTTCTCCATTTTTTTTTAATGCAGAAAACTGAGGGGGGGGGCAAGGAGGAATATTTTGAGTTGTTCTGGCATAGCATCTACAACGGCGTCCTGATAACGGGTGTCGCATGGATAAAGGGGACGTTGAGAGGTGTGGGTGGTGCACGAGAGTGCCCGTAGCTTTCAATAACAAGGAAAACGGAGATGCCAAATTCCTCCTGACATTGTTTCCCGGAAACCCCTGGGATTCCTGACCCTCCTATTTCGACCAATCGTGAACAAAATCATTTTAACGCTTTAAACACATTTATTGTGTTAACTTCTAGTAAAAAAGCAAATATTGTATATTCTTTTTCATGCATATCTTTTGTTCTTTTGTAATTTCGAAATATATTTTAGTGGTGGTATTGATGCGTTGCAGAGAATAAAGGCTACTTGTTTATAGTGCATTGGACGGACAGAAATCGTAGCTCCTACAGCTTCAGGTTGAGATACATTTTAGTGTTGTGATTTCATCACAGCATGCATGAAGCCAGAAATGTTATACTTTTGCAATACCTTTGCAAGTGTCATGTTTTGTAAATAAATGACCTTGGGGTTCAGAGCCTCCGTCTCCTGCTGTTGAAGTTCAGGCTTGCGTTAAATACTACTTTCCAGGGTTACCAGTGATGCCATAGAAATAGATCTGCTGGGTTTTTTTTTTTTTTAATCTCCTCTGTTGCGTATATAAAAAAAAACATTTCTGTAATCAGAATTTAGCATGATATATGCATTCTATATATATGATTCTTTTTTTGTGTGAAATCACCGCCTTGAACTGAAGGTGATGCATTTTTTAAATCTGTGGATTGCAAGATTTTAAATGCATAAAAAAATAAATTAAAAAGTGTTTATTTTTAAATGCTTTCTTTTAAATCTGGAAGATATTAGTCAAAGCCAGGGCTGTTTTTTTCGTTCAGGACTTTTATTACATCGTATGTAGGTCCTAAATCAGGAAGCATTGCTTCTTATTTTCACACTTAATTTTGTTTTTTCTTATTTTATCGCATTCATGCGCTTTGGGGACAAATTGCCTTGACAGAAATCATTATTAATCTTTCTTGTGTTTTTAAAATTTATAAGTATTGTATTAATAACGATTATTAAATACATTTACTAGATAAATTAATTATTTAATAATCAAAGAATGCAAACTTTAAATGTTTAATGAACAGATTTTTATATTAAAAAATGATGTTATGATGGTCCTGTCCGCTGCTTTCATATGTGCCGATTGGATAACTGGATATGTAAATGTAGAGACACAAGGCACTGCACACTGTAATTGTGACCTGTCTTTTATACACATCAAGGTTATATTTTGTATCGCGTGTGTGTGTGTGTGTGTGTGTGTGCGTGCGTGCGTGTGTGCGTGTGCGTGTGTGATGATAAGTACATGTGTTAAGCACAGTCGATACCTGAGCGGTGTAGGTGGGAAAATGTAATTTAACGGTATGGAATTTAAAGCAAATTACGTGCTTCGTCATCATGTCAACAGAGAAACATAATATCATAATATTTCTAATTAAAAAATGAGGACGGTTATAGTTTTATATAATATTTTTAACGGTTGATGTGTGCATTATCAGCAGGTCTTGCGACCGAGGCAGTTCTAAGCTCAGTCTGTGGAGCGGTTATATGTGAGCTGCTGAACACAGAAACGGCGGCTTCTGTTTGCCGCGTTTGCCGCTGTTACAGCGGTGTATTTGCTGAGCACGGCGCACCCACTCCGTGCCTCCGAGAGCAGGCTGTGGGAGTCTGCATCTGAGCGTTGGTCGGACGGCTGGGAGTGCAGCGGCGTGCACTGACGGACGGGCGGACGGACGGGCGGGCGGGCGGCGTGACAATGGAGTCTGCATGGCCTCCTCCCTCCCTCCCTCCCTCCCTCCGTAACGGCTGGGTGCGTGGGCCTCTCCCAGGGAAGCTTGGTCTCCTTGGCCTGGACTGAGCATCCGTTTTGGGCCGAGACCCAGGCTGAGCGCAGGCAGGGAAATACGTCGCCGCACGTGATTCGGACAAGCTCTCTTAGCGTGCTATCCTCTCCGAAATGTAAATGTCATTTCCAAACCTAAGTTCATACAGCTGCTTCTACTACAACAACAACAACAACAACAATACAAGTGTTATGAATCATTCTGTAGGCATTGTGAACAGTAACATTATTTGAATATTTTATTGCTATTACTGTTATTGATTGTGATTACAGTAATTAAAATAATTCTCCGCATTACGAAAGTGAGTTATAAAGGCTGGGAACATTCAGAGTGGTGTGTTGTTGAGCTATGTGGGTGAGTGATGTGAGCGTAAGGAAGGGATTTCAGTCTTAATTTAGTTCCGCTCCGCCACCAGGTCCTGGACTCGTCTGCCTTTTCATTTTCATTCCTATTTGGCTTGTTGTTGTTTTTTTTTGTTTTTTTCCCCGTCATTGTTCAGGCCGACCGGAGGCCCTGCGGGAGCACTCCTCCGTCGTCCCGGCGATTGAGGGGAATTAATTAATAAAACAGAAGAGATGAGAGAAGCAAAGGTGTGAGCACTTTTGTACGCTCAGCGGTACACTGTAAATGTGTCTGGCAGGCGCTTTTGATTTTCAACATGCGAGTCAGTGCAGACAGGACCTGTTATTCCTGCTACCAAGCGTAAGACAATGGCGTACGTGTTAGCGTTGTCATTAATGAGTTGGTGGGGCTTGTGAGAAATACTGCAGCACCCCGGTATTCTGGGCTCAACCTGCACGCCCCTGTCGACGTAGCCGAACAACATAAAAACCTAACGGTGCTGCGGGGAAAGGCTTTGGGTCTCCTAGCGGTTTTTCTATCCCTCCATCCTATATTTTCTGTTCTTGCTCTCATTGTCAGTCACCAAACTATAAATCTTCCCTCGCCACAGTTATGTTAGTTTGTTAACATGAAAACGTATTGTGAAACGGCGAACCTCGGAATTCCTGCCAACTTCCCCTGAAGGTGATGGAAGACTGACAATCGGAGCAAGAAGATAAAAAATAGGAAGGAGGGGGAAAGAACCTCAGTAGTATGAGGCCCAAAGCCTAAGGTGTGTGTTTTTACATTAGGTGGGTGTGTTTTTACATTGGGTGTGTGTGTGTGTTTTTACATTAGGTGTGTGTGTGTGTTTTTACATTAGGTGTGTGTGTGTGTGTTTTTACATTAGGTGGGTGTGTTTTTACATTGGGTGTGTGTGTGTGTTTTTACATTAGGTGGGTGTGTGTGTTTTTACATTAGGTGGGTGGGTGTGTTTTTACATTAGGTGGGTGTGTGTGTTTTTACATTAGGTGGGTGTGTTTTTACATTAGGTGGGTGTGTGTGTTTTTACATTAGGTGTGTGTTTTTACATTAGGTGTGTGTGTGTGTTTTTACATTAGGTGTGTGTGTGTGTTTTTACATTAGGTGTGTGTGTGTGTTTTTACATTAGGTGTGTGT
>JAOYSI010009010.1:0-11176 GCA_025775065.1 Hiodon alosoides | reverse complement strand
TAAGATGTGTTTGGCTTTGGGTGAGGTGGGGGTTAAGATGTATTTGGCTTTTGGTAAGGTGGGGGTTAAGATGTGTTTGGCCGTGGGTGGGGTGTGGGTAAGATGTATTTGCCCGTGGGTGATGTGGGGGTTAAGATGTGTTTGGCCGTGGGTGAGGTGTGGGTTATGTGGGGTTTGGCCGTGGGTGCGGGGGGGGTAGGATGTTTTTGGCTGTGGGTGGGGTGAGGGTTAAGATGTGTTTGGCCGTGGGTGGGGTGGGAGTTAGATCTATTTGGCTTTGGGTGAGGTGAGGGTTAAGATGTGTTTGGCCGTGGGTGGGGTGGGGGTAAGATGTGTTTGGCTTTGGGTGAGGTGGGGGTTAAGATGTGTTTGGCTTTGGGTGGGGTGGGGGTAAGATGTATTTGGTTTTGGGTGAGGTGGGGGTTAAGATGTGTTTGGCCGTGGGTGAGGTGGGGGTAAGATGTGTTTGACTTTGGGTGAGGTGGGGGTTAAGATGTGTTTGGCTTTGGGTGAGGTGGGGGTTAAGATGTATTTGGCTTTTGGTAAGGTGGGGGTTAAGATGTATTTGGCTTTGGGTAAGGTGGGGGTTAAGATGTGTTTGGCCGTGGTTTAGTGACAGCTTCAGGCACCTCCATCTGTTTGGCTGATGGGTTGCGGTCTGTGGTCAGCAGTCTGTGGTCTGCGGTCTGTGCTCTGCGGTCTGTGGTCCATGCTAGAAGAGACCTGAGCGATTCAGGGTCAGAATTCTGGGTGTCTGGGCTCTCCAACCACATAGCCTGTATGAACGTGCTAGCGGTTTTGTGTTTGTGTAGTTTCCGCCAGGCCTACACAATGCGGCCTCCGATCAGAGGTGGACAGATGCCTCTGTGGCAGGCCTCCTCCTCCTTCGCTATCGCCAGCTGTTTACCGAAAGCCATGGCTACATAATGTTGGTCTCATCATTCATTTCCCGGCGAAGTTGCTTAACTTGCACTGCGTGTGCGTGTGTGTGTGCAGAGTACGGAATAAGACATTTTAAAAGATCAAAACTTCCAAATGATCTGTAAAGCAGTACTGTTTTTAATGGTGTCAGAAAGGTGTAAGGGCACAGCTAGTAGACAGGGAGGCACTACAGTTTCCCTCCCCACTTCCACCTGCTGTCATCAGAGGGACGAGGCTTCTAATTCAGGCCCTGAACATTGGTTTAGCTTTCAGGTGCTCTTTAGGAAGAGAGAAGGATGTGCATTAAAAGTCATCCCCCTGTCAGCCAGTCTCGTCTTCGGGAGTATAAATCTTTATGGGGGCCTTAATTGGGCCAGTGTGTTTGACGGTGTGAGAACTGCAGTACAAAATAAATATAATATCATAATTATTATTATTTATAGTAAATAAATTAAATCGTTTTAAAGATTGCATTGTGTGCCATTGTAAGCTACCGTTACCGTTAGTGTGTGTTGTTCAGAGGATCAAGGATACAGTCTCTGTGCTCTATATTTGGCTGTCTATATTTATCCCCCAGTGGCTGAATCAACAACTGGATTTATTTACAGTACATGGTAATGTTGTAAGAGGTAAAAGGCAAACAGATTAATTAGATGTATCTCTCTATATATGTATAAACTGGAAATTGTCCTTAGGGTAATTAATTTACATTTATAACTTATATATTATAAATGTAATTTATAATGTTTAACATACAATTTGCAAGCCTTTCGGTATGTTTACTCTTTCACCATTAATGAAGCGTGATAACCAGATCAGGCTCCTCCTGTTCCTGGGCTTGACCAACTCTGCCAAACTCTGCCAAACAGGGTTGCTCATCACACTGACTGTTGTTTAGGTTTAGTTAGGCAATGTCGTGATCAGATTCAAAGCTTTGTCCTAGGAGCAGTGAGCTGTTGAGGGTGTCTGAGAGAGGGCTCAGAAGGCCTGCCTGTCTCCGCCTCCAGCCTGAGCACGACAGAGAACTAATGAGCTGTCACGGCGACATCACGGGCCCATGCGCTTCTGCTCCAGAACAGCGGCCGAGGGCTAGCGAGACATCTGCGGCCCTTGACAACGCCACCTACCGACGCCGCCTCCCTTGCAGGTTCAGGTCAAAATTGTTGCATAGAGCTTAACTTTATGTAACACTGTTTTTGTGGTGAGGTTTTTATGTTTTAATATGCTTAACAACGCGTGCTGCCTCTCGAAAATGGTTCAAGCCCACAATAAGCTGAACATTTCGACTGGTTCGCTGTATGCACTTGCTTCTTTGAGCGAAAAAAGGTTTCATGGCCTTAGCCAATAGGAGCAGTGTCTCCTCAAGCCTCTATCTTAGGGGACACTTGCAGGCCCGTGGGGTGACTGGAGATCTCTCCTGCTGTAAGTAGGCACCATCCCTGGGGCCAGCAGGCGGGATGTCATTAAAGGAAGGACTCGTTTGTCTTTTCAGTGTGTTCTGTGGGACCGGTGACTGTTTTTCCCTACACATTATGTTACAGTGTCTAATATGCACAGCCCCTCTGAAGTCTGCATCCCACTCGCCCTATCCTGACTAAACACTGACAGACCACAGCACTCCACAGGTTTTAAGCCTTTGAGCTGAGAAGGTGTGGCAGTTTTCTGGAGATCTTGGTCTGTATGGTGCTGTTACCATTTCAGCCTTTGTACGTCTCGCGATGATGGCACTCCGAGGGGGTTGGCCGGTTGCAATCCCAGCCGACTCCCGCCCTCTCGAAGCCCATTCCGGTCTCCCGATCCGCGGCGCACCCTCACAGGGCTGCGAAGTCACCTGCCAACATCACAGGGTCCTCTTCCACAAAGCAGAAGATGCAGGGAACCGTGACTGCCTTCCCACGGCTCGGCTGCTCACCGGGGGGAGGGGGGGGGGGAATCAGCCACCCCCCAACCGAGGCTTGCTGTTCTTATCCCACGGCATGTGCGTAGAAATTATAAATAAACTGGCAGCCTGGTATTTATATGGGATGAGAGCTCCGGTGGTAGCAGGAGATGTGAGAGTCCCCCCTGCTTGCCTGCCAGTCCCCCGAGGGGGGACCTTCCCATTGAATGGACCCCCAGATCTCCCACGCCTGGGGAAACTAACTGGCGATTCCAGAACATGAAAAAAGAGGTTAGAAAAAGCCTATTTTACACATTCAATCCACCCATCAATAGAAGTAGGGCTTTTTTACCAACCTATTTAAATAAGGGTCTTTGAGTTAGGCCAGCCATTAAGTTTTTTATAGGACTTCAGTGAGAGAAGAAAGTTCAGCAGATGACTGCACCTGAAGCCTCTCACCTTGGGTGTCTGTGTGCATGTGTCTGTGTGTCTTTCCCGGTCTCCCCCTCCTCACCGGTGCCAAATCTCTCCTTCCAGCTTGCTGAATGAGAAGCAGACCGGCGTAAACAAACTAATGCGGTGTATACCTGGAGCCTGGGGGGGGTGACTGTCTGGGAATTAAACAGCTTTTATAATGAACTCACCAGCCTCAGGGCTAATGGAGCATGTAAACACTTCCCTGATAAACGGCTGGTGCCGTCAGTAGCATTTCCTTCACAACGGCTGCAGGGAAGATAAGTGTTATAGAAATCCCTCTCTCTCCCTCTCTTTTTCTCTCTCTCTTTCTGTCTCTCTCCCTCTCTCTCTCTCTCTCCTTCTCTTTCTCTCTCTTCCTCTGCCTTTCCCTCTCTCTTTCTCTCTCAGTTCAGTTAAATGTAAAGTGCATTATTTACATGGCCGTTCTGTACAAATTCAGGTTCAGACACAGACGAAGTAGGAAGCACTCACCAAAGTGGACATTAACGCATGAACTGCTGCGCTAAGCAAAAGGCAATTTGCCTGTGGGCCTATGTGTGTCACACATTTTCAGCTATTGTGATTAGAGCACCACGTAGCCGTTTGTAACGTTTTACTATCATACTAATGGAAAAACTGACATTTGACCAAATTTAAATATATTCACAGATGCCCAGTGTTGTTTATGCCGTAGCTTTTTATGTTGCAGAGTTTTGCCATAGGAGCCAAGTTGCATCTGCCAAATAGACCAAGCAGTGGGAGCCACGAGCCCGCGCAGACGGCTAGTTTAACGGTCTACAGAGCTGGAGGCCTGAGCTGAGTGCTATTAAGTCAGTGCGGTTCTCCCCGTACTGTAAAAAAAAACAACAACACTTTCGACTGAGGAATAAAATTCTCAACATTTTAAGGCACTGAGCGTACAGGGATCTGCCAAGAAAAGGTATAATATTTAAAAATTATAATTTTCAGAAAAGATAAATACAATTGTGAACAAAATTTTTAAGCTGAATACGCCTGAAACTTAAATTGTGTTCTGGGGTACAAAAAAAAAAAAACAGGAACACGAAATGAAAGTCATGCATTCCTGTGAGGACGGGGAAAAGAAAAACATTGTCAATAACGCATTTTCAAAGTTGCAGCTGTCTTGGTGAGAGGAATCTCTCGTTACCCGCCACCCTGTTACCTTGGAAACAGCATTAGGCAAATCGGTGTAGGTAGTGTCATTGGAATGGGAGGGCACACCTCTCCCTCTCCCTCTCCCTCTCTCTCTCTCTCTCTCTCTCTCTCTCTGTATCTCCTTCTTTTCCCAATTCCCTCTCTCACTCCGACACAAGCACATTGACTGTCGTGGTCCAAGGAGGTGCAGGCTGAACAGGCTCCTGGTTTCCCCGGCCCCTCTTGGCAGTGTGAGGGGAGCGAGTATGCGAGGGGGGGGGGGGGGGGGGCTTACTTATCTATGCCGCCTGGATGGACCCCCCTCCACACGGGATGATAGGGGGTCTCCAGGAGTCCCTTAAGTCTGCCTAGAAACATCTTTACCTGTGGAGCCAGCCACCATCTTGGGGATACTTGGTAGGGTGAGAGGAACCTGAGAAGAGGAGACAGTGGGAGGGGCCAGGGTGGTGGGCGGAGCAAGCAAACAAGTCTCCATTTCTCTGATCTTCTCGGCCTCATTTTTATTCATTTATTTATATTTCTTTTGTCAAAAGGTCTGCATAGTTTGTGTAAAAGGGAAATGTAGAGCCGTGGGCTTGGTCAACTATGAACCTGGATGGCCTTGAAATCGTGGCTGTCCTCGTGGTTATGGGACTCTTCGTCAAGGTCCTGGAGCAGTTTGGACTTTTCGAACCTGTTGGAGGTGGAGTGGAAGGTAATTGTTGGGATTGGGAGGGGCAGGGATGATTTATGGTCAGGGGGGGCAATCTAGGAGGAATGTTGAATGTGCCTCCCCCTCTCTGTCTCTTTACCTTTACACGTCTTAACTGTGACGTCGGTATCAGTGACATGTGACATTAGTTGATTGTCCGACGCAAGGACAATGTTATCACTTTAATGAAGATTCCGTTTATTTTTTTTCAGTTATTGGTAAGGACAGATTCCTTCAGACGACTGTTTAGTGTTTGCTGGAAAACATTTGCGTAAATGCCATTTTGTTAATTACGTGTTTGCTTGGTAATAACTGCTTGGACCAACTAGTTGTTTTTGTGAGCTTTGTTGAACAATATGCAAGCTTTGTTGAACAATATGCGAGCTTTGTTGAATTCCTCGTTCCTCATGTTGCTATCATGAGAGCATCACTGGTGAACAGTCAGTGCTTTTCAGCTTTTCAGTTCGTCCTTTGAGTAACAAACATTGTTAGGGCTTGTTGACAGCTTACAAAAACTGCTCGTGCATTGTTACCATTATTTGTTTAGTAGTTCTTGTTTCTCCAGTTCTTTTTTTGCTCAAAGTTGAAGCTAAACCGACAGTCTGGGGAGGATCTAAACAGAACCTCATAGTCAGAGACTACATATACCGTTCATATTCTTTTGAGTTGCTTATGACATAAGGCATAAAATGACTTTATGATGTAAAATATTAGCCAATGATTCTCCTATGTGAACAAGAACTGGGGAAGGGGAGGAAGAGGGGGAGGAGACACTGATTCCATAATATGTCTCAGAGTTATTCACCTTTGTGGCCCGCTACACCCAGTGCATTTTACCTTTGTGGCCCTGTGGCCCTGTACACCCAATGCATTTCACCTCTGTGGCCCTGTGAGACTCTTTTCAATAGAAGCATCTGCCAAGTTAAGGAAGTGCAGCTGTTAATAAGAAAAGCTCTGGCCCTTTAAAACATCCGCAGCCAGCCTGGTCCTGGGATCCAGGTTCCAAATATTGCATCGTTTCACCTAGGAAATGGAAACACTAATACCCAGGATTGGCCCGGCACTGGTCTTGATCTTTTGGTGTGTTGAATGGTGGAGAAGGCTGGATTTCTTTATTTGGGCCGCCAGTGGATAGCTGATTGAGGTCTACCAGGGGTGGGGATTTAATGGTGTTGTCTTCAGCGGTTTGCAGGTGCCCTGATGCTGCCCTTGCATGGAGAGGAGTTTTTATATCCAGCCTAAAGGTATTCACAAAGGGCCTTCCAGTAAATTTCACCTGGAGATAGGCCTGTCTCAGCCCTGTGCTGTCACTGTATCCAGCAGGAACCTTTGTGGAATGCAGCTTGTTTGCCAGCGTGAATCCCAGTGAACAGAGAGACATTAATTGGTCTGCTGCTTTGAAAGATATAGATATATAGCAAAGTTAGACAGATGCTCAACGTTTGTCAGAATTTGTTTACTTAATAACTACTATTGAGCTATAAAAATTAATAAAATTTGACATTGGTGTGTCATTTATTCAATGTCAATTCAGTGGCAGAACAGATGAGAAGATCTTATTTTTTCCCTGAAAAACAACAGATGTTTCTGTTTTAATTGTGCATTAAAAAATAGTCACTAGTTTCTAGTTTCAAAAACGGAGGATATGGATCAGTGCTAGATTAACCAGTAATGGAGTTGTTTCCTTACCACCTAGATTTAGCTAGAATTTTCTTAATTATGTTTAATGTTTTTTTTTTTTTTTTTCCAAAAGGGTCAAACTGCCCTTATTGGGTAATTTTTAAAAAACAAAACAAGGGATTGTACCCTCAAAAATTTCAGATAACAGGCTGAGACAGAAAAAAAACCTTTTTGAACTTGAGGGAGCTACAAACTATATCTATAAAATTATCTGAGAATTTTCAGCAAGCATGGCTGCTGGCTGCCAATCTTCTTGAACCAAATATGATAACAGTTCGCTGGCAATAGCCATCTACCTAGCTTATAATGTTACGCAGTTATTTATGGAGTAGCTATACCCTACAATCACTGTTCGAGATGTTGACTGAGAGTGTTACAGGAAAGTAAAGAAATGAATGGTGAAACAAGACTGGGGTTGGCAGATTTCTGTTCAGATTTCTGGATGTTTCCCAGAAACAGACTGCAAGCCATACAAATAGTTCTGCTGCGAATGTGCATATGTAGTACGGTGTGTGTCAGGAGTGGCTTCGGCACGAGACGTGTTTGTTCTTCAGCTGTCAGTCAGTTCAGCAGCTTTGAGACCTATCAAGCAATTACCTGACACCCTGAACCATCTGCTTTTGCGTTACCTCTCTGGCACGCCTGTTCAGGTTTGCATGTACATAATCTTAGAGACTGCTTCTTCATCCCCCAATTTCTCTACCCCCACCTCGTCCACACCCTTTCCTGGTGCACTGCTGATAGGTGGGTTGTCCAGTTTGTGAGACTTTAGTTTATTTCTTTATTTCTTTCACTCCTCTGACTCTCACCAGCCCCCACTCGCCCTCCCATAGAGGCCCACCCCTACAATCACAGTCCCAATCAAACACGCTCAGATGATAGAGCAGACAGGGTTGATTAATGGCCTTCAGATAAATTGTACACAGAGGTCAGAAAATGAATAGATGGTTGATGAGGTCCAATTGGACGCTTGTTTGGCTGTAGGGAGTGAGAAAAACGTGCAGACTCTTGGGTCTGGTGTTTTTTAATCGAATGCCTGTAATACATTATTTCTAAAGGAAAAAATAGGAATAAAAAGTAAATTTTTCTGTCATGCAACTTTTCATATTCACAGCCGTGAAGTGTTTTTTCTATTCCATAAACGACACAGTCTGTTCTTCTGTTAGACCTTTTATCATATTTAATGCAGAGTTTCATTTTTCTGATAAGGAAGGTGAGTACTCGGATATTTGAAAAAATGCTGTGCAAAATCTGGGTATGTCTTCGAATCGTGAATGGGCATGATTTTTGGTTTGCATGTGATGTTGCCTTGGAAAACTTTAGGGTTGAGCTAAATTAGTTTCCAACTGTCAATACCTGTAATAACCTAAATTAACTTCCTTTCTCTTGTTCTGTGAGACTGGCCCGTTGGTCCACTCTTATGCTGGACTGAGATGGGCCAGACCTTTTGCACTCCTAAAGATTATTTATTGTTTAATCAGTCCTTAGAGTTCAATCAGCAGCAATGCACAGGCAAACATCAAGTTGTAATGAATGGGAGGAAGTCAGATTGCTGTACGGACACACACGTGCATGGACACAAGCGTGCTAACACACACACACTCTCACACACACACACACACACACACACACACACACACAATCTGGCACACTCTCTCTCACACATACTTTCCTACTTAGACACTCTCGCACACTCTCTCTCTCTCACACACTCACACACATATGCAAAGAGACGTGATGGCAAAAAGTCTTTGATCGAAACACAGTGATGACAATTATCAGGGCAAGTTTTCGCCCACCTTTCTTTCCTGCTGCATTGATCGTATAGTTTTCTGGTGATGAAATGAAGATGGGGGTGAGTGGTGTGGAGGCAGGTAGGTGGGCGACAGGACTGGTGAATGCCTGCGAGTTACAGAAGAGCATAATAACTTTAGGGAGAGGCTGAGAGACAGGGAAACACAATTTGGAGGGAGCCAGGATAATTGAAATGCTAGACAGAGAGGCGAAAATGGGAACGCAAACGCAAAGCAGTCTTCAAACAAAGCAACGTCATAGAAAGGTCACATTCTGTCCTCCTCTCCACGGCAGCTGTTCATCCTCCTCCCCATCCTTACCTTGATACACCGTTTGCTACATCCAAAAAGGTGCAAAATCCTCATCAGTGCCAGAGTCAAATTTATTATTAATGAGCTTGTATTGACTGCATGCTTGCTTAGGGCCTGGGAGCAGGTTTTTACTCTTCACTGTCAGTCTATTTCTCTCCTGCTCCATTTATAAATGTACTTTTTGAGGAGAATTGAACACAGTTACCTGGTCAGGGCCAAGGTCACAGTGCAAAATTGCAGTTTTGTAGTGCTGGGATGCAGGGTACAATATGGGGGTACAACTGCAGATATACACGCACTTGCACACCAATACAAACACACAGACACACTCTCACACATGGACACATACACACTCACTGCGGTTACACTGTCTACACCAAGAAGTTCTGAAAACTTTTGGCCTAAATAATTTGGTTGGAAAAAAAAAAAAGATATGAGATCATTATGTATGTGTTCCAGAGGTGTAACTGGGGTGTTGTGCTATAATGGCATTGTAATGGGAGTGAGGGGAACAGATATTGGGGGTGACAGTATAACAGGAATCTTGCTACGAGATGAACTGGGTTAATGGGCTGAGAGATGGGGGATGTGCGGTGGGTAGGAGGGTGCAGGACTGGGAAAGAAGGAAGGTGATGGATGGTAATGGATTCCTTCCTGTGACCTGGCGGTCTCGTCTCACTGGGTTTCTACAGGGGAGCCAGGGGGAGGCTGTCAAACAAGGAGCGTGATGCCGTTAACAAAGATCAAAGTCACCCTGAGTAGGTGTGGGGGGGATCTTGGTGCCACTGCACAAACAATGACGAGCTGTCCTGTCACAGCTTTAGTTCGGCAAAGACTTGCATGTTGGGTTTTGATTAGGTTTGTGTGACCGGATCCCAGATCAACATTACTCAAAGGATTTGAGGAAGCTCTGGGTATATAAATACCTTAAAGCACTGATGGATGATCAGGTAATCCAAATGTCAAAACAGAGCTGGTATCATATAACGGGGAGAAGACGAAACTTGGGCAGCCGTATTTCAATGCCAGAGATGGGTGACTGGTGTCTGCCCATTGTAATCCTAATTATCCAGTTAAATCAAGTGATTCATCGATAAAAACTGAGCTCAGAGGCCTCAATTCATCCACTGTTGGGCTGACACAATGATCCCTTTTCTCAGAATCAGTTCTCATCAACTGAATTTAACTGTGTGATTAATCAGCATTAACTCCCCAAAAAAGTTCTCCCCTGTTTCCGTCTGTCACCCTTGGTTCATTATGTTCCCGGCCTAAATACAATTACGAGTTCCGATATGCGTTTGCAAAATGGTATGAGACCAGATGCTTGGAATTCTATTCTTGTACCCAGGCAGCAGTCTTGTGCGATGAAGCCGCCCGTTGCGGCGCACCTGGGAGTCGCAGAGACAGCTTGCACGGCGGTTTGTGGCGTAACTCAGCTAATATCCTACAAATGGAGTTGATTATGAACAGAGCCGTCTCTGGCTCAGTTTGTAGAGTGCCCATGTTGAGGGCTGTACCACTTAACATCTCCAGTACTTCAGGAACCTCAGGACCCTTCCCCAGTAGGATGCACATCATTGCTGCAATGTTTAAACCATATTTTTTTTGTTCATTTTCAATTTTGTTTTAGAAATGGCTGCTTTAAGGTTGTGAATGGGATAATAAGGTTGTTAATTCTTTTGTATTGACTAAAACTAACTGTCGTAGACCATCTCAAACCTTAGACGATTTAGGTAAAGAAAATGGAGAAATTGTCTGAGTGCCTGAAACCGTACCAAATGTTATTAAGTCGCAGACAGGTGTGGTTCAGCAGGGTTTTGGTTTTCCCTCTGCAGGGAGGTGCAATTTCATTCCTTTGTTAGTGACTCCTTTTGTTACCGGCAAGGAACCTGAAGAACACTGTCTAGGGGGAAGTGATTTTAGGGTCGCGTTCGAAGCCAGGTCAGCAAAGTGCACTGTGCATGCTCCAGTGGCTTGTACGATTCAGTCTGTGTGTGTGTGCATGCGGGCGTGTGTGTGTGTGTGTGTGTGTGTGTGTGTGTGTGTGTGCGTGCGTGGATATACGTGTGTCTGTGTGCATATGTGTGTGTGTCTGTGTGTGTGAGTGCATATCTGTGTGTGTGTGTGTCTCTGTGAGAGTGTGTGTGTGTGTGTCTCTGAGAGAATGTGTGTGTGTGTGTGTGTGTGTGTGTGCGATAGTGTGTGTGTGTGTGTGTGTGTGTGTGTGTGTGTGTGTGTGTGTGTGTGTGTGAGAATGTGTGTGTGTGT
>JAOYSI010009009.1:0-11176 GCA_025775065.1 Hiodon alosoides | reverse complement strand
CCGCGGTACTGCAGGCTACACAGCGCGCACGTCCCTCTCCGCGGTACTGCAGGCTACACAGCGCGCACGTCCCTCTCTGCGGTACTGCAGGCTACACAGCGCGCACATAACTCTCCACGGTATTGCAGGCTACACAGCGCGCACATCCGTCTTAATGGTACTGCAGGCTACACAGCACGCATGTCCCTCTCCGCGGTACTGCAGGCTACACAGGGCACACGTCCCTCTCCGCGGTATTGCAGGCTACACAGCGCGCACATAACTCTCCACGGTATTGTAGGCTACACAGCGCGCACATAACTCTCCGCGGTACTGCAGGCTACACAGCACGCATGTCCCTCTCCGCGGTATTGCAGGCTACACAGCGCGCTACACGTCCCTCTTAACGGTCTTGCAGGCTACACAGCGCGCTACACGTCCCTCTTAACGGTATTGTAGGCTACACAGCGCGCACATAACTCTCCACGGTATTGCAGGCTACACAGCGCGCACATCCCTCTTAATGGTACTGCAGGCTACACAGCTCACACGTCCCTCTTAATGGTACTGCAGGCTACACAGCGCGCTACACGTCCCTCTTAAACGTGTTGGTCTCACTGCTTGTGCAGGACTGATCCCAGATCATTGTCTTAAAGGGGAGCTCCCGCTGGCACAAGACAGGCTATAATCAGAGGGTGGGGTGGGTGAGGAATTGCTGTGAAAGTGAATACTGGTATCACATTACGCCATGATGCGACTTCTGGCATATCGCCAACATCGTGACATCACATTTCCTTTTCTTCATTATTTTAAACCAAATGAAGCAACCCATTTTTATCTAGAAAATTTAATAAGCTTCCACAGTCCACAGCACATCTTAGAAAGTTCCTTTGCTTGACAAAACGTCACAAGCTGTGAACATAAATTAGGTTTTACTTAAGCAAATACACTTTGCGCTATTTTCACATTAATCGCTTTAATATATAATATCTATGACAGAATTATACATTTTCTTTGATGATGTCTTTGTCTGAACATTACAAATAAAATGTAATGCCTACACATTTTCCCTGTTCATCGTTTGAAAACCCCTTTATAACCCCTGCAAACTTAATTTCTTAACTGTAGCCAATTAAAAAAAAATGGCACTTGTCCAATCCGTTTATTAAAAAAAGAAAGGGAAATGAATATGCAGGCTCATTAAACATTTAATATTCCCATGACAGATAAGTGTGAAGCCCCTGTGATCCATGAAAAAACAGCAGACCGTTTGGCCGTTTTGAAAATACATATATATGTGGGCAGGGAATCGGTGGCCGGCCCCTTGAAGACTGGCCAGCCTGACATTCCGGGCCAGACTGCTGATTGCCAACAGTCCTCAGCTGAGTAACTGGTACAGCTGGAGGCAATGATTCAATTAGCTGCTTGTTTCTTTAGTCAGGGCCAGTACCTGAGGGGGAAGCATTGACATGAGTTCAGAACTCAGGAGTGTTGAAAAGAGAAGCTAGTGCTTTTTGGGTATTGAACCCTTTTGTTGAAGAACCTTGATTGTGTTTGGACCTGATTTTTGACAAGAACCTGATTTTATATAACTTTGAGTAGGGAGAGGTAAAAAAAAAAATGGACATTACACTTACTAAAGAAAAAACGTTTCCTTTTAAATACCATCTACGATTGGTTCAATAACGTTCTTAACGAGCTAACAGTTTCTCTGATTGGAGGCTTGGCCTGGTGTGCGCTGATTACCCTGCTGTAAACCACTTACCAGCTAACTGAAGCACATCTAGCTACCTTTAGTAAGCTAAAGAAACTCTAGAGTTTTGTGTAAGCGCCACAAAATGCCCAATACCAGGAAAGTGAAAGTGCTGAGGGTGAGAAATTAGTTTGGGGGAAAAAAAGCCTATGGTTTGCTTTTCTTCATATTGACAATATATTACACACACACACACACACTATATAACTTTACAGGGCTCGTAAAAAATGGTTCAGAAATATATATCGCAATTTTACATCGTGTTTATCCAGAATGTGGGGAAGACCATAAATTGGGGAAAAAATAGGCCATATAGGCCACCCCTACCGGAGGAAGGATCCTCTCTGCTTCTGCAAACTGGAGACAACTAACCCAAAGTTTAATCCCATTTATCCCTGTCCCAGTGATGAAAACCTTCAGTTCTCAATGGCTGATTGAGGATTGTCTAAATAGATAGCTATTATGAGTGGAAGGAGAAGTGCCCGTACTGGACTCTGTGGTGGGAGAAAATTCCTTTCTCTGTCAGTTCTCTGAAATCCTCCTCAGCTACGTTCTTTTAATTTCCATGCAGTTTTTGTCATGAATCACAACATGCTGCTGGCCGTACTCAGGCCAACTCTGGCCTTTTGAGAGAGGGAAAACCACCTGCCGTGCTCCACCACCCAGAGTTAACATTTCCCAGACTGCGTTTGACTGGTCAGGCCTGTCCTTCGTGCAGCAGTGATCGCCCTGGCAGTAGAGTGGGCAGGGCTCCACCGAATTCCTCCATGCGCCCCCCCCCCCCTCGCTCGCTCTGGGCGGGGCCCACAGGAAGCTCTGGGACTGGCAAACCCAGCTCTTCCTGTGCCGGTCTGGCTGAAAAAGGGCCGCCCGCCGCAGCCCCATGGTCTCTCCCAGCTGCATCTCCAAATGACGCAGGGGAAAGCCAGATCTCCATGGCAACTGCAGGCCGAGCCCGCTCTATCATAAAAAAAAATAGTTTATCAGAATAACCGTCAGCGGGAACCATGGGTCTGTATGTATGCCACTTCCCTCTCTAGACACTCGACGATGTGGGTACTAAAGGGAGTGGACCCCAGTGGTCCCTGCTCCCACTAACCAACAACAGTTTTCTCATGACTGGGGGAGGAGTGCACCACATTCCCAACCAGTCATTAGAGTCCCAACTTGGCCAAGGAGGACCACCAGTGACCCTGAAAATGACATACAATTAACAGGGCAAAATCTGCTCTACCCCCAATCGGATTAATCTGGCCGGACCCACATCCAAAGGCCTGGGGCCCTGGCAGGACTGAAACGCACCCGATAAGGACCGGTGCACTTTTTTGCCGCCCATCATTACGGTAGACCCCTTCCTGTGTCCCTGCACTGCACCCGTTCCCACAGAGGCATCCGCAATCCTAAAAACTGAGTCCTCTGTTACTGCTCATTCCTCAACTGTCAAACACTGTCCGTAAAAAAAAAAAAAGTCAGCCAGGGGCCGAAAGGCTTAAGGCAGCCATTACGAAATCGTGTAATAACACACCACAACGTCTCCCACTCACCAACTCACTGTAAAAACAAACGGGTCGTCCAAACTGGATCTGCGCTCACGTTGCTCGGTCATCTTTCATCGCAGAGTTAAAAACGCAAATTCGAGAGTAAACTGAGACTGAAGCTGGGTAACTGTGGTAAGCCTCATTATCAGACACATCCATGGTAAACACCTTGAGGGAAGGGAAAGGTCAGCTTGACCCAAAACATTCCTCTGACCCCGCTCATAACAACACACACGGTACAATGTCTCATTACGCATTCTAAACACTCACACACGCCTATTTTATTACTCACATTTATATTCTTACTTCATTTTCTGAAAATGTATTCGCTACCGTAGACAAGCTATTGACAACATTGGCAAAGCAATCTAAACAAATGCCAAAAATAGAAAAATTTAACCTGGCGCATTGTATCATTGTGTACATATGCTGTAGAATGTCTATCTGCCCAACCAAAACAAAGGCTTTCAGTCTTTTAAATTGGTGGTTTGTAAAGCATGCAAAATCAGTCAAAGGAGCAAACTTAAACTGAATCATTTAATCAGCTCTAACCTCCCTACCTTGGGTCACTAACAACCCACCAGGATTGGATTAGCAAAGATGGTTAGTAAAGCAAGGCTGATTCGACAGGACAAGAGAGCATAGAATAACTAACTCAGGGGGACCTTTAGCAAATTAGCTTCTTTTTTATAAATCGATCAGACACAAAAGAGCTTTCTCAATTAACGGGCGCCATTAATTATGGCATCCAAAGGAACTTACACATTGTATTTTACAGCTGCATGCTGAAGCAGTTCAGACTCAAGAGATTTGAGCCACCAACTTTCTGCTTGCGAGACTAATGCCTTAACCACTAGGTAAAACCAAAAAGGCCGCCATTTTCCCCAAAAACATCATGGACATCATTCCACTGATGACTTTAGGCGAGCTGTAGAATCCATACCTGTGGACGTAGTGCAGCTGGTGTACAGAGTCGATGGCCAGCACCATCTCGGCCAGGTAGAAGCGCGCCATGTCCTCCGGCAGCCTGTCCTCAAACTTGCTGAGCAGGGTCAACAGGTCACCTCCCACGTAGTAATCCATCACCAGGTACTGCAGGGTAGAAGGAAAGGTGAGAAGCGTACGGGCCGTCCCACTCGTACCGGCAGAGCGGCCTGGAAGCAAGGCAGCCAACCACGCCAATTTCAGTGTGGCTCACACGGGTTCCACAGAAGGACTAGGTTTGGAGTGCAGGTCTCACACACAAGCTTACAGACTATTGGCAACATAAGTATATTTTGTGCAATAGCCTTGGCATATCCAGTTATATTGAGCATAGATGGAGAGATGGACCACTCCCTATCTTGCAGGACACTTCTGTTACAGATGACTTTCGGTTGGGCTGTCATCACCATTGTGCAGGGTTCTCCATTGGAGAAACTGAGGCACACACGAGCACAATCATGTGACCACATGAGAACACAGCCCCAATTGGAAGCAGGGGAAATGGAGGGGCCAGGAGCAAATGGATCGCCAGAGCCCGGGAACTCACCAGGTAGTTTTCGTCCTGGAAGGCGTAGTGCAAAGTGGTGATCCACTGGCTGTCCCCGTTCACCAACACGTCCCTCTCCTCCCGAAAACAGGCCGTCTGAAGGGGGAAGCGAGTCTTAGCATCACATTACCCGGGAGAATCGGAAAGGGGACACAACGCTCCACGCTACACAACTCCAGCACTCCATGCATTTGAACTCGTGGACCATAAACCATATGTCTTTTTAGGGCATCTCCCAAGTTGTGGGATCTTTGTTTCTCATAAACCGGTTTGAGCAGCTGAGCAAACATGCCGCTGAATGAGAAACACACGTTGGCAGTGGGCAATGACTGGGCAGCCTATTCCCACCCCGGAGTCCCCACAGTCTGAATTCTCGGTTAGGGCCAGGTGCAGGGTTTATAACATACATGTAGTTTCCACAGGGCGGCGAGAGGAGAACCAGACGGAGGCTGGCGGTCAGAGTCATAGCGAAACAGTGGTTAGTAGGACGCTTTCAGTGTTATCCATGATTTAAAGGGCCAGCAATCCCTAGGGAGATAGGAACTCCCACTGAATGGCATAGGAAGGTCCTCACTAAAGGCGTCTAACACGGAGTGGATGCATACTGCAGCTCGGTCATACCTCAGCTCTCTTCAGCATCTCCCACTTGTTGAGGATCTTCATGGCAAACACTTTGTCCGCGTTCTTCACCTTCACCACGGCGACCTGAAACACAGAGGCAGAGACTTTAGAATGGGAAGGCCAATAGCAGGGCGCTCGTCAAGGCTTCCCGTCCCAGTGAGACTGCTGAGAGAAGACAGTTTGAGCGTCGCTCAACATTCTCCACCGCCTTACCGTACCCTGAGGCAGCCTCTGGGAGCCTGTGTGTGGATTTAGTAAACCAGTGCTAAGTTTATCAAACTCATGTGGGTTGTTAAATATTGGTACATGTCAAAGAAGTATATTAGCAGGTTATTACACATGTGATATTAACATTTAAAATCTGGCAAGCTGTCTATCACCTGTGCCAATACCTGTGCTAGTTACAAAAAGGGATTGCATGCATTCAGAATAAATACGTCTGGTCCCTCAACCAGAGAGTGAAGTTCCAGAAATCATGGGGCTTTCAAAACACCTCAGAAATATAGAAGCAAATGGATCATTAAGAAGTGGAAGCTGTAAACCAGGCTGCTCCTCCAAACGCAGCCATCAAATACGGAATGTGGGAATGTTAGGAATAACTGTGCAGCCAACAGCTTTAGGGTCCAATGGCTGAGATAGGAGTAAACGCCAATGAGCCAATCACAACCCAGCTGGCTTTTTTGGACGAGAGGCAAGGAGAAAGCCATTTCTGAGAAGAAAAAAACCCATCTCGTATCGATCATGGGGTTAGCGAGAAGAATTTAAATGGTTTTGTGGTCCGACAGGATCAAATAAAAAAAACAGACGCCTCTGACAGACTCTCACCAGTACATTCACAACTATTTTGTTAGTAAATAATCACTTTAATATTAGGTACCAGCTAATTAAAACAAATCCCCATATCAACCAACGTCTTTGCTTCACCGGAGCCCTTACTACTCGTTACTTCATTAGTTAAGCGAACAAACTGCTGCGACAAAAAAGGAGTTCAGTACAGCTGACGACACTTAGAGAAGGATAAAAAATTTTTACGGGAAAAACGTTTTGCATGTTGGAAAAGTTAACATCAAAGATCGGAATTTTTATTTTATTTGATCCAACAAGAATGTAGCTAACAACTTGTGATATTTTTCACGCACACGCACCAGGTATTTTATGTTACTTGAGGCTACTGACAGCCCAAGATTATATTCACCAGAACTGTAGAAAAGTAGGCTACCGAGGTTACCACAGAGACAGGCTTTTATACAGAGGTGACCAAATACAGATGCAAATACTGTATTAGAGGACATAACTGAAGTTGTACAAAGAGACTGATGCACCCAGTGAGTGCAGATGCTAAACACGACAGATCTAGTCTGGAGCTGGAGATACGACACACCTAGCTAAATTCAGTGCAGAAACACAGGGACTTAGTAATTAATGAGTTACAGCCCACGAATAATGCAACTAAATGGACTGTGCGTTGAAGGCATTCGGCCATACTCCGCAGTTCAGCCTCCAGGGGGAAATCTCCCAGTTGCCAGACATCCTTCACAGCCCTTCAAATTCACGCACAACAGAAACAGTCTCAGCACGGCTCCGCTCAAGAGCTTTGGGGAACTGGCAAAGCCCAAAATTCAAAGTTTAAAACAGTATTTGTGCACTTGCAAACAAGGAAAGCCCCTCACCCCCACCTTCTTTAAAAAAGCCTGTTCTGTTGAGGTTTGGGGAGAACCTTGAACTGGCATCATGAGACAGGGTCTTTTGGTTTATAAAGTCTACCCTCCAAAGCCTACCTCCCATATCTCTTTCACTCTTTAATCCATTCAAGACCACAAATTGTAAAAGAACGGAATCAGCTTGGACGGCGGCTGTTGTATTTGGCAAGGTCTGTATGTATAACAGCACATAATATTAATAATAATAATAATAATAATAATAATAATGTTATCCGTAATAATATTAACATTGGATTTATTTAGTATGTTAATGACAAAAATGTTATATCCAGGAGATGATAATTTCACAATTTCAAGGTGATATATTTCACCTGGCAACTTCCCAGCCCTAGAACAGCAATGCGACGGCCATATATCTAGAGCCTGTTGTACGTGTTCACAATGATTTTTAGATTTAAAAAACAAACAAGCCACTCCAAGTGCGAGCCATCTTCTTCAGCTTATCCCTTCATTGATCTCAGTTCCACGGCTGCCAAACAGCAGCCAGGCTGCACAGAATACCAAGTCATGATCCATGCTGATTCACTCGGCTGCCTCGGTGACTGTCAAATGCTATTCTGGGTCATGTTTGTGGTGTCGTGCGATGCATGGTAAAACCCAGAACAGCCATTCTGTCCTTTTTTCCCCATTCGGTCACATGGGTCCATTTGTGTTGATCTATTGGTCAGATTGGTATGCAGACCGGAGGCTGACCTGCAGCCCTCCCCAGTCAGTGCTGACTGCTGCTACACTGTAAGCACAACGGTGACGACCGGCCCCTCCATGACTTCCAGAGCCTCCCACGCTGTCAGGGCGTTAACCTGTGACAGGATCCGGCGCTACAGGAATAAGGGGTCTCACTGAAATAACACCACTTAACAGGAGACTCCATTTCCACGTGGAGGAGAGGCCCGGTTCTGAAATACCTACCGTTGAAATTCGCCAAATTGATATGTTTTTTTTTGTTTGTTTTTTTATTGAAAAACTAGACATGACTAAATTCCAGGACTAGATTTCAGGTAAGGGTTTTACTCAAAAAAAATATGGGCCATAAACTTAGTACATTTACCATATTGGAAAGAAATCCACTTCAATAATACTGCTGAAAAATGCTACATGCTACAACAGGTTCTGCATTGAGAAGTTGTCTCCAACGTGAAACCTTCCAGTGCAAATTAAATGTAATTTATTTATAAGGGGTTCCTAAATCTTCCCCATCTGATGAGCTGCAGAATACCTTTCATATTAATTTCAGTACTATATTAGTATACTGGAAGACGTACAAAGCAAATTTCATTTATTTTATTTAGTGTCGCAAACCCTACTACTCCAGGGCTGGAAGGTCTGCTGGTTTTAGTTCTACCTCGGACCTCAATTGTTTAATTGCCGTCCTTTTAGTTACACCAGGACAAAAACAATGCTAATTAGCAGGTAGCTGGAGGTTGAGGCCAGTGTAAACTCAAAGGACGCACTCACGCCATACTGGGGTAAACAACTGAAACAAACGCACTTTTAGAAGGCCCAATACACTACAACTAAAAGCGCTGTATTGCGTGGGGTCAGGGCTCACAATCCTAAAAACATCTAATCATCCCTCTGTTACCAAACAAACACAGATGACAAAAAAAGGCAGAAATTCCTCATCCATGAAAACAGAGCGGCTCCTCTCCAGTTGCGTGTCGGAATTTCAAATCCAAAGCCCGAGCTGCGGTGGTATCTGCACTCCATTAAACGGAGGGGGTGGGGGAGCATCAGGAGTAGAGGCATTCCAGTACTTCTCTCCCTCCTCCCCGCCCCGACCAGGGATCATGCGGTCTTTGGCACCCGGTCCTCCCCTCTGCGTTCCCTCACACGTGCTCCGGGCACCAGCCAGTGACTCATCGGGACGTCGCAGAACAAAATCACGGACGGCACGCGAGCCGCATTCGCCCCTATCCCCCTCGGCGTAAAACAAACACCAAAGCAGAGCGCGTTACCGGAGCCGCTATCCGCTTCCTGCACCAATAACCAACCCCGGCCTACACAGCTGCGTGCTCCAGTGCATAAACGCATCAGCCCAGGCTTCCTCCCTCTGTTAAGGAATTTGGAACTCTCGCTGCAGTGCACTGCTTCTTGCTTGATATTTGACATTTGAGAGGATCCTTTCATTGTCTCAGTTCTATCAGTTTCCCCATCAGTCAATTCCTCCAGCCAAATGCCAAATTCTCAAAACACACTCAAATTATTGGCCCCCCGCTCCATCCTCTCTGCTCATTAAAGCCCAGGGCAATCAGCGTGACATAAACAGATCCCCTCTTCCGTCACAGCTAAAACAAATTAACCATCTTCAATTCAAGGAAAAAAGCGGTGTCCTTAAATCTCCTCAACATGTGCTCAAGGAAACTGCCGCATTCAGACATTCAGTTTGCATCATTTCTCAAAGTAATTTTAATTTTCAGAATCAGTCAAGCTGGTGATTTTATACCAAACATCCCTGCATACCTAAGGCAACAAAACTAAATGCTACTTTAGCAGAATTAAAATCAGGTAAAACTGACGATCACAGACGTAGATTTGCAGAGTAACGGCCCTCTCTGCCCAACAGCAGAAATCTCAGTACGTGAAGGTAAAGAAATATAAAATAAACATGGATTGGGCATCGTGAGAAGCGTTGGTAGGACCAGGGAAACAGCAGCCTGCAGTACAATAATAAAATATGAATGTGTCCACAGGACGCAGCTATGTTTGGTACAGCTCAAAGTTACGGCGTATCACAGTATTCCGCACTGGCTGGTGCCCCTTTGCCTGATTCCCCTGAAGGCACCCATGGCAGAGGACCGGGACGCCGGGCACAGACGACGAACATCGGCTCTTGACCACTGCGCGGCAATGGGAGGGGTCAAATCTATGCCATTGGTCAGGGAGGCATGGCAAAGGGGGGGCGGGGTAAACACGACAACAAACCCATTCGGCCAATGACACATGCCCATCAATTTGAAAGTAAAATTTCTCAGTGGCGGAAACAACGTGCACAGACCCGAAAGCTGTATTTTTGTCTGTTCAAATGGTAAGGCTTTTACAGGGCTGTCTTCGCAATTCTCTCAGAGCTGAAGACAAACTGCTCATTGTCTTTGATTAAGTATCCTGCAATCGCTACCGTCAGCTCAAAATATACAGCTGTAATCATTCATGGCACGATCCACCCAATAAACCATTCTTGTTTCTATTTCAATTCATATTTATTAAGACAAATAGTGAGTCATGCTGAAAATATGTGCTTTATCTATATAGGAAACAATGTTGTCAGGCAGACATAACCCCCCCCCCTACGGTAATTATTCTTTTACGATAGTATCTTACCTCTCCAAATGCTCCACGGCCAATCACCTTTAGGATCTCAAAGTCCTCCTTGTGAAGACGCATCTGCTTCACTTTTGAGGTGAATGGTTTTGCTATAGAGGAGAGAGCGAGGGAGAGGGATAGAGAGAGAGAGAGGGAGAGAGATAGGGTTATTTATCAAGCAAGGCACCCCCCGTTAGTTTGAACACATTGTAAAAACTTTGTCTAAGAGGCTAAATACTGGGAATCAGCTGAAGACCACAGAAACATTCCTGTAAAGAACGGAAACCGTCATTAAACGCAACGTGTCTGTCTGTGGACTGTCATTCAGTCCAGGCGAAAGGGAAGACAAAGTGAGTTTAATACATGATTAATATGACCGAAAGTGGGGAGGGTCAGGGGGACAATGAGCGTGTTAGCCTGCAAACAGCCACCACACTAAGAAAGCATATTCACAGCCTGTGTCATTTCCTTGGGTGTGCCTTCTGGAAACACACTTATCTCTCAAGGCACACACATATATATTTAGGTTGTTTAACCTGTGAGGCATACACACACACACACACACACACACACACACACACACACACGACACACAGATAATTCCGCAAACGGATAAAGAACAGGACTCGTGGCTATCGGAAAATCTTTTAATCGTTATGAAAACGTAATGTTTTTTTTACTGGCAAAAAGGACAACTCATTAAATAAAAAGCTCCTCGCTCTTCTATTCTAAA
>JAOYSI010009008.1:0-11176 GCA_025775065.1 Hiodon alosoides | reverse complement strand
ACACACACAGGAACAACACACACGCACACACACACAGGAACAACACACACGCACACACACACAGGAACAACACACACACAGGAACAACACACACACACACAGGAACAACACACACACACACAGGAACAACACACACGCAGTTTTACTTCCTGCTGTTGAACATGTTTTGATTAGGCTACATTTTTTTTAAATATAGGGAGTAGCTTTTTTATTTGTTAAATAACATTCTTTTTATCTCTCTCCAACATAAGGCTATTGTATAAATATAATATATCATCATCACTTACCCAAGTTGCTTGAAATCGTTTTAAATGAAAAAAAAACACAACTTGCATTTCAGTTTGTTCTGTAACCATGTTAATCAGGTCATCTTAATCTCCCCTGTCAGCCAAAAATCTCACTGATGGCGATATTAGTTAAATGATACCATCCCTAGTTATAAAGTAATTTTATCAAGAGTATATACAGATATTACTAGTAAGAGTTGTATAAATTCTAGTCCAAGTTCACCCACCTCCTTTACAATATAAATACAATAAAATGAATGGAAGCCATTGACAAATACCTCTTCCATGATTTGGTCTGTAGAATTTGATTCAGCACAGGCCTTGCTCATTTGACCTGGTAATGAAAAAAAAACGCAACATTTTAAAACCCCCGTCGATTACATTTTCTAATATCTGTAACGACTGCTTTAAATTTTGTTAAAAACGCACGTAAAAACAGAAAAAAAAAACGTATGTAAAGTACAGCTCAGTAAATGACCACACCAGTCTCAAATCTAAAATAAGAGATTTAAAAAGCGGTTAAAATTAGGCTGCACTACACCCTGGAGATCCTCTCGCAGTCACGTGACGTAGCAGTTACAACAAAGAAATTTCAGGGGAGGGTGACGATTCCTCTGGGTACATCAGGTCATGTGACCGATCCCCTGGCCTCGGTGAGGTACAGACCGAGAAGTCTCACCATGAGAACGTTCAGGTCCCAGGTCCTCACTCTGTTCCTCTTCAGATGAATGGCCCAAATACTCGTGAAGTTTTGTCACCAAAGTATTCAACTTGCTGGCACTTGAAGGCAAGAGGGGAAAAAAACACTTTAAAATGGACCGCTTAGGCGTTTCTTCAGAACTAATAGCATTTTAGCTCATATACAAGACAGACAGCTTACAACGCAATAATAATAATAATAATGTGGTAAATGCACTTGCTATGATAAAACAGAAAGGTACAAAGCAGTGCTAATCAGGTGTACAAGTTCATATACATTTTATACTCACAAATGCGGTCAACCACTTAACTTTGACTAAAATATATCAATTGCTTAGAATTACAATGAACATCTATGTGCTCCAATACAATAGCATCTTTAAGACCCTCACTTTGTCAACCTGAGAACCTATTTTACTCCTTCACAAAGATAATCTCAGGAAACTACATTGCAATTACGTAGACGTACCACTATGAATTCAGTCCACCATAATATTAAATTACCGAAAAACCTGAGCAATATAAGCAGGAACATATCATTATCCAGTCATCCTCGCACAAAACACGTTGCAAACGTCTGGAACGCACTCGTAATGTTGGCAGGGTCGTGACTTTAACGGTGAGCATAACGGTAAACAAATCACATTTCGTCAGACCACCGGAGAAAAATACCAACACAATGTGCAGTGACTAACGTCAATTAAAACAACAAAAGAGAGAGAGAGAGAGAGAGGATCCAATCACTATCCGCACTCGTGATCCCAGAGCAGAAAGCAAATCTGGCCATTCCTACAAACAAATTCCGTTTCTATTCCATGACGTCACCAACACAGCCGACAGTTATTCGAGTAAATGTTGTTGAATTATTCTTTCCAATTCAGGCTCGACATTCAGAGCAGCACAAAACCAAGTCAGCACTATGTGAATACCGTAGTAACCCCCGTCCTTGACGCGTTTGTTTATGTTTCGCGTCACCACAAGATAAATCACACTGCCAATTATCATTAGCAAGCCAGTCAGCTAGCCTAACGCCACGAAGTTAGTTAGACACTTAAGTGGCCAACGAGATGTGTATATTTAGGACTCTGACTCAGGGATTCGTTCTTCCGATCAAACACTTTAAACAGGTCAGTATTCTAACTGGCTAAGATTAATCATGTGCCATACAACACAGAATTGGACGAAGCCATTAAAATATTATTTACCCTTGATATGTATGCCGACATCTGCAGATAATAAAACAAAATATGGAAAAGCCCCCAACGTGAATTAAAACAATTGCTTAAAAAGCATGCAACCATGCAGCGCCAAGCATGCATGCCTGCCTGCATGCATGCCTGCCTGCATATCTGTCCCCTCCCCCCGCCAAAAAAAATAATAAAATAAATGATGCATACTGCCCGCTACTGCCCTCGACACCAATAATAAGGCTGTGAATAGCTAGTCAACTAGTACAGCAAAGCGTTGCAATCCACGCCACTACTGAGAAAGATGCCGGCTCGTTACAACATACAGAAGCCAGCTTAATGGCTGTGCTATGAATGCACAAGTCGGGAGGGGGGGATACGTAAAAGAAACCTTCTAGAGTTTCATGCTTACCTGCAGATCTCTGTCGTCATGTCTAGTTGGTCTAGAAAACATGGGGCGCACGACACTGCTCTCCCGAAAAAAAATCCTGAAATTCTCTCAGATCTTTATTTCGGAGAAAAATATTGAATATTGAATTACCCCGATTACAGAAGACAAAGCAAGGCCGCCATCTTGCCGGATGGCTGGAGACGCACTAAAATGGCGCATCCTGCTTAAACGCTAGAAACCTATCCCATTGGCTAGTGCTTCGGGAAATTCTTGGTTTCTGAATGGTCAAAGAATAGTGCGCTCATTCATTGGCTTAATAATATAGAACGCTATGCGCTATATCAAGACGGACTGGTGCATGAATAATTTTACAAAGAAAGTTCCACCCGATTGGCCGGTTTTTGTTTTTGTTTCATGTTTTAGTTGCATGCAATTATTTTTATTTGCTAGTTTGGTCGAATAATGAGAGTGAGACCTGTGTTTGGGGTGGGGGTGCAGTGGTATGCCAATTCCAGGACTTTCTGACTGAAGTCATTTACTCTATAACTCTATTTCATATAGAGGTAGCCTCCTTTCATATACAAAGGGGGCTCTAACACTACAGTTTACATATAAAATAGCTAATTTATACAGCTGCAGATCATATTAATATTATTACATAGACTGAAACAACACCTGGGAGAGTTTATAGTTAATGAGTAATTTCCCCATAGTTCTAGTTACTTTGTTAGTTCTTTTTTTGGGGGGTGGGGGGTTACAGCTGATAGACAGTTGTGTTAAGCCGTTTAGAGACTTAACACAGGCTTTAAAAAAGGTGGACGGCAATGCCTCTCGCCAGCAAGTTTCACCAACCCGTTTCCCTGATTGTTACAAATAATTTACACCAGCTTTATAGCTGATCTAAAATGGAAGACCTGTGTTCAGACCCCTCTATGTCTAGCCAAAGAAGGAATTCAGAGCTCCAGGCCTGACATCTATGGGACCTGTTGTGCCGGCACAAGATAATCTTCGTATGCTTCGAAATTGATGTTAGCAGTACCCACCTTGTCTGGCACAAAATCAGGACGGGCCGCTCCAGGTCCATCCATCTCTACCTCCATTGCCTAGCGACAGCTTGAACCATCACAGTCCCTGGCAGCCCCAGTGCGGATGGTGCAGAAGAAGAATAGAGAGTGGGGGGTTTTGTGTCTATTCCCAGCAGCTTAATACTGTCATGGCAAAACACTCATCCTTCCTTCTTTTGGAAGGAGGCGCTTGATGACGTAGCTGACTCTGTATGGTTTTATCTTCTTGACCTGCAGAACGGCTACTGGCAAGTGGCACTCGCCCCCTCGGCAGGGCTGTGGCAGTTTAGCACCATGCCTTTCAGGCTTTGCAACGCACCCGCCACCTTTGAGCCGCTCATGGACCGGATGTTAGCCTGAGAATAACTTTGTGGTGTGTTCGAGGACATCCTGGCAACGAGGCGTTTGCAGCCCTTGCCACCATGCTCCAGCGCATTAGCCAATGGTCCAGAAGCTCACTGCCAGAGCAGTTTCTCTGGAAGACGCTTCTTCACTTCTTCAGCTCGACTAATGTTGGGCTGTGAGCTCCACACTTTTGTGGACCTGGCCTTCGACCGTCAGTCGTCGCGTCTCCGGCCAATAGCCTGGAGTACATAGGGCAGCTCCTGGAATGTCTGGAGGCAGGTCAGATTTTGGACCAAAAACAGCTGTAAGTGGCTGGCGAGAGCAAGAAGAGTGTGTATGAAAACCCAGGAGCAAGGTACTTAACCTGACTTTTTTTTTGTAAAATATCCAGCCTGTATATGTGGATGAATGTAGAAATTGTAAGTTCTATAAGTCGCTTTGGATAGAAGCGTCTGCTTACAAAGTAAAATGCTAAAATGTGATAACCAACCTTAACGTCTTCCATTATTATTATTTTCGTATGCAGTACCAACCCGGACACCAGAAGGTGGCTCTCTCAAGCTCATGCAGGCCTGTAGTGTTGACAGCAGCGGGTATGCTGGTTACAATAATTTTATAATATTTTATATATATAAAAATAATAATACTGGTATGGATTGTTAAATATCCACCTATACCAACAAAGGTCTTATGGACCCTTGGTGTATATTACTTGGCGTTTTTTTTTTTTTCCAGCGCTTCTTCTAAAAAAAGCAAACACCTCGGTGCTTTATGAATTACATTTTCGTTTGTAACTAAGTAAGGGTAAAATAAATATATGTATATGCAATGTACGGTTTCCTGTTAAAGTTCTCTTCGTTAAACCTATCACAAAAAACACCCCTACCCTTAAACTTAGTTCTTCCTAACAACGGTTTTCTATTGGTCTATGTTGGAGAAAACCGGCCAGTGATAATGTTGCAAAAATGATCGCTGTTGTAAATTTTAACTTAATCACTCACGACCAGGTCCTTGGGCAGCTTCGGCTATCGCCTCGACTTTTTAAGCAAAGAAATGGGTCTTAAAGTTTTATGTGGTTTAGTATTTATTCTGGGATTCTGCGGCATGCCTTCAGATGGACAGAGGAAGAAAGAGGTAGGCGGGAGTATTGGTATAACAGTGTTCATGTCCGAAATCAATCAAGAAAAGTCTGAAGTGCTGGCAGACGAACGTAGTATATGCACGTGCGGCCGATCAATAATTTTACTTCGTAAACGTTATATTGCCGGAAATGATCCCTTATATTGCTACACCGGTCTTCTGTCATCTCGCTATTAGAAGTGTTAAACTACCATGTTTGTAAAGCTCATTTATTTTAATCAGTTTGTCTTAGTAATCGTTCTTCAGTCTTGATTAGCTGCATTGACATAACCGGTGTTAGCTTATGGACTGTTCGGGCAAGTCGTCGTTGGTAACCCTCCCGAGTTTATGCTCTAAACGGTCTGACTAGCTAGTTTAAAAATTATAATTGCCTTGTTGTTTCTATAAAACTGCTGTAACTTTTGCGGGTCGGTATATAACATTGATTCTTCATTTGAATCTTCCTATCGTCGGTACCCGTAGTTCCAAAAATAGTTTACTAAAACTTGATACAAGTAAAATGTTGCAATACCGATTTTTAATTTGTATTCAGTTCTTACTGTTTACGCAATAAACCTTTAAACCTTAAACTCCGATTAGTTACTCAAAAGCGAATAGTATTTCTGTTGTTAATGCTTCATTGCAAACTAATTGACTTCCATTAAGAAGAAGCCTGAATATATCAAGTTTTTGTTTAATCTGTGAACACTGCTAGTGAAAGGACTACATCTTCTGTCTAGTAAGGTTCTGTGTGTGAAGGGGTCTGATGCGATGTTTATTCTCACAATCCTTAAAATAATTAAAAATATAATTACACCTTGACTGTAAACACAATTGGGAACCGCTGACTGAACTTGGGTATCTTTGGAACAAAGGTAGTTTGAAGGTGGTTTACACATGCTTTAAAATGAGCCGTGAAATTTATTCTGAAGTTTGCATCATTTCAAAGGCAGTGCAGTTGCTAGGAATCAAGAAATATGTTGCATTCCGGTGTTCTGATGGTTGAATATTAGAGCTTCTTGCTTACTTTTTAAAATGTATAGTTTGTTTATTATTTTCCTCAGACACTGCTGTCCGAAAAAGTTGGGCAGCTAATGGACTGGACCAGCAAAAGACCAGTGATCCGAATGAATGGCGAGAAGTTTCGACGGTTTGTGAAGGGCCCGCCTCGGAATTACTCCATGGTGGTGATGTTCACTGCTCTTCAGCCCCAGAGACAGTGTGGGGTGTGCAGGTAACTGAGGCTTTTCAAAGCCAGCCACGGTGTGGGGTGGGCCGGTGACTGAGGCTTTTCAAAGCCAGCCACGGTGTGGGGTGTGCAGGTAACTGAGGCTTTTCAAAGCCAGCCACGGTGTGGGGTGTGCAGGTAACTGAGGCTTTTCAAAGCCACCCACGGTGTGGGGTGTGCCGGTGACTGAGGCTTTTCAAAGCCACCCACGGTGTGGGGTGGGCCGGTGACTGAGGCTTTTCAAAGCCACCCACGGTGTGGGGTGTGCAGGTAACTGAGGCTTTTCAAAGCCAGCCACGGTGTGGGGTGGGCCGGTGACTGAGGGTTCTCCGTTACGAATGAGAGCTCCATTACAAGCTTCTTATTTGGAGAAAACAATTGCAGGTTGTAATTAAGCTCCCCCAATTACAAATTTTGAAATTAATCTGTTTTCCTGACTTATTCTGCATCAATTGTTTCGTTTCAGAGTCTGTTTCCTATGCTAAATCTTTGTCCTGGCTAGAAGTTTATTTCCTCCATCACACTTCCCATTGTTAAACTGGTAAAGTGTATGTGGCCTTGTCATTGTCATGACTTAAAGGGGATTGGTCTCAAACGCCACTGCTGGTTCACTAAACTTTTCTGCTGTTTTTGTGTTTTTAATTCTGAAACCAACGGAGATCCTGCTCTCCGCATGTTGAGAGGCAGAGGCATGCTATGTACTGGAGGAGAAAACGAGCCAATCAAATGGCTAGCGTTTCTTGAATGTCCCGCCCTGATCCGCTGATGTGTTCCTTGTGAAGACAGGCGGATGACGAGTACCAGATTCTGGTCAACTCCTGGCGTTACTCCAGCGCGTTTACCAACAGGATCTTCTTCGCCACCGTGGACTTTGACGAGGGCTCCGATGTCTTTCAAATGGTACCCGTCCTTCGTCCCTCCTTTTAACGGCCAGTGGAAACGGCTGGCTCGTTCTGTGAGGCGGGAAGGATGCGGTTTTGTGACGAGGTCGGTTTTGCTTTTGCTTGTTTTCACAGCTGAACATGAATTCGGCCCCCACGTTCATCCACTTCCCCGCCGAGGGGAAACCCAAGCGGGCTGACACATACGAGCTGCAGATCCGAGGTTTCGGGGCGGAGCAGATTTCTCGATGGATCGCCGACAGGACCGATGTCCATGTACGCAGCATCGGCACTCTGTTTAGCGTGCTGATGGTTAATGGTATATGGCGGCAGGTGCGGATTCCTCGGGCACGGAGGCTCACCGCATGGTTGTTGGTTCCGCTCCCCTCAGATCCGGGTGATCCGACCCCCGAGCTACACCGGGCCCCTGATGCTCGGTTTCCTGCTGACGATTGTGGGGAGTATGGCGTACCTCCGCCGTGAGAACCTGGAGTTTCTGTACAACAGGACTGCTTGGGCCATTGCTGCACTGGTAAACCTTTTTATCGCTGTTTAATGATCCAGGTGGAGCTGCGGGATGTTTTTCTGTGAACCTTTTATGAAGCTTCCGTTAATGCATCTCTGCTTTACCCTCTCCACCCACACAGTGCGTAGTGCTGGTCATGACCTCCGGACAGATGTGGAACCACATCCGGGGACCCCCGTACGCCCATCAGAACCCCAGCACGGGTCAAGTGGTGAGGTTTCTGACCGCCGCTGACGTGCGCCGTTCGCCAGCCGTTTCTGCCATGCGTGCTGGTCCCTCACCCACCCTGTGCCCTTCTGCCCACTTCCTGTTTAGAGCTATATCCACGGCAGCAGCCAGGCCCAGTTTGTGGCGGAGACCCACATCGTTCTCCTCTTCAGTATCCTTTTCACCACTGGATTTGGGGAAGGGGTGTCGAGTGTCCTCGTGTGGGCTCAGTGAAATCCCTGCAGGGAGGGTCGGGTAAGCGTGTCCACAGAGCCGTTCCTTAATGCATTTTTTAAAGATGCGGCAGTCACCTTGGGTATGGTGCTTTTGTGCGAGGCAGCGACCTCCGATATGGACGTAGGGAAGAGGAAAAGTAAGTGTCTGCCACCTTTCTCATGTGACCTACGGCCCAGCATCACGCACTCTACTTCAGGAGGTCATAGCACATGTGACTGTACACGATATCCCCCTCTGTCTACCACGGTGCTGTGTGAGACCGGGGTCTCTCGGCCTTCCACAGTGCTGTGCGTGTGAGACCGGGGTCTCTCTCTCCGTCTGTCTACCACAGTGCTGTGTGTGTGTGTGACCGGGGTCTCTCTCTCCGTCTGTCTACCACAGTGCTGTGTGTGTGTGTGACCGGGGTCTCTTTCTCTCTGTCTACCACAGTGCTGTGTGTGTGTGACCGGGGTCTCTCTGTCTACCACAGTGGGGTGTGTGTGTGTGTGTGTGTGTGCGGGGGCTCTCGGTCTACCACAGTGCTGTGTGTGTGAGACCGGGGTCTCTCTCTCCGTCTGTCTACCACAGTGCTGTGTGTGTGTGTGTGACCGGGGTCTCTCTGTCTACCACAGTGATGGCTGTGACCGGGATTGGCCTGGTGGCACTTTTCTTCAGCTGGTTGCTGTCCATCTTCAGAGCCAAATATCAGGGGTACCCCTATAGGTACGAGTCCTTCCTCTTCTTCATCACAGTATTGGTCGCCTAGCGGAAGCTTTTATCCACGTTAAACTCTGTCTGAGGAAACTCATTACATCGTTTTAAGGATTTGCACTACATTCAGTCCAGGGAGGCCTGACCATGAGATATCGTGGGAATTATTGTAAAAATTAATTTAGGATAAATCTGCACCGCCCTAAATTCTGATGTGATGATGTCTATAGGAAGAATCTCCGCCAAACATCTTCAACCTGATGCATTTATGTAAAATTTAAAGGTTTTTATACTACCTACTCAACACTTTGAAAATGTAAGATTATTTTTATTGTGAAATGACAGTTGAGAACTGCCTTTGGGAGTCTTTTCCATAGTGGGCACGGCATCGATCCTGAGCCGGGTGAGAAAAGGCAAACATTGAGTTGGTGCCTTGTGTTTTTGTGAGTTTAAACCTAACAATAGCTTTTTTCCACCTCTTCAGCTTCTTGATAAGTTAAACACAGCAGAAAGTGAAGATGGCCTCGCTATGGAGGGAGCCACGTTGTCTTCAGTGGAACAGGGAAATGAAAAGTGCCTTTAACTTCATTATGAAGTTTGTTATTGGATAAAAATGTATTTATGCCTTATTTGTGTCACGGCAGAGAGGGCCTTTTTTTTTGGCTTGGATCCTGGAAGCGAAGCATTCTCATGATCTTCACATCTCCCGCGTGCCGAAACGCACGCGTACACACACACGCGTACACACATGCCTGCACGTGCACAAACACACGCCTACATGCGCACACACAAATAGTGTACATGCGTGCGCAGACACACTCACTTGTGCATTTACACTATCTTCACATCCCCTGCGTGCCCAAACACACACGCACATGTAAACTAGTTTGTGTAGACACACACAGGTACATGAACATGTGTGTAGGCACACACACACACACACACGAGTGTGGACATGTAAACAAGTATGTGTAGACACACACACACGCACATGTAAACAAGTTTGTGTAGACACACACAGGTACATGAACATGCGTGTAGGCACACACACACACACACACACACACGAGTGTGGACATGTAAACAAGTATGTGTAGACACACACGCACATGTAAACAAGTTTGTGTAGACACACAGGTACATGAACATACGTGTAGGCATACACACACACACAACTGTGGACATGTAAACAAGTTTGTGTAGACACACACGTACATGTAAACAAGTTTGTGTAGGCACACAGGTACATGAACATACGTGTAGACACACACACACACACACACACGCACATGTAAACAAGTATGTGTAGACACACACGTACATGAACATGCGTGTAGACATTGTGGCAACCACGGGGAATTCCCACAAGCAAAGATCGGGAGCGGTTGTTTTTCGTGTGCGATTTCTTTATTTTGGCACCTTCAGCCCTAAAATGAAACCAACAGAATTCTCCTGGTTTGGGGCAGAAAAGACGAAAAACCACAACTGAGATACTTCCCGGTTCGGGGCAAAAAGACAAAAAACCACACAACGGAAATTCCTCCCGGTCCGGGGCAAAACACAATTAGCCGCCGCTAGGTTCGGCGTCTCGTCCTCCTCGTACGGGGAAGACTTCGGGGTTCTACTCCGGCACGTCCTCTGGCTTGAGCTGCAACACTGCACATATGTCTCCGTCTCGTCCTCCTCGTTCGGGGAATACTTCGAGGCTTTCCTCCGGCACGTCCTCTGGCTTGAGCTGCAACACTGCACATATGTCTCCGTCTCGTCCTCCTCGTTCGGGGAATACTTCGAGGCTTTCCTCCGGCACGTCCTCTGGCTGGAGCTGCAACACAGAGCATATATCTTTCCTGTTCAGCATTTACCCCTCTCGCCTTGCTCTCACCTCTTTTCCCTGGTGTCGGCCGGCTTTTGTTCTTTTCTCCCCCCCCAATCAGCTGATAGGCGTCAGCTGAGTCCGTGATTGCCGGAGAGAGAGTGTACCGCCCTTCCAGGACCTGCCCCCGCGTTTGAAGGGGGAGTAGCTTCTGCCGCCTCTGTCGTCCGTAAGCCCCGGGTTTGCCACAACATACACACACACACACGAGTGTGGACATTGTGGCAAGCACGGGGAATTCCCACAGGAAAAGATCGGGGGTCACGAAAGCTGTCTTCTCCCTGGCTTGGAGGGTCAGGGGTACCTGCCAATTCCCCTTTGTGAGGTCGAGGGTGGTTCTGAACCGGGCCGGTCCCAGGCGCTCGATCAGCTCGTCGACCCTGGGCATAGGGTAGGCGTCGAACTTTGAGACCTCGTTGAGCCTCCGGAAGTCGTTACAGAA
>JAOYSI010009007.1:0-11177 GCA_025775065.1 Hiodon alosoides | reverse complement strand
AGAAGAAGCAGAAGAAACAGAAGAAGAAGCAGAAGAAGAAACAAAATAAGCAGAAGAAGAAACAGAAGAAACAGAAGAAGAAGCAGAAGAAGCAGAAGAAGAAGCAGAAGAAACAGAAGAAGAAGCAGAAGAAGCAGCAGAAGAAACAGAAGAAGAAGCAGAAGCAGAAGAAACAGAAGAAGAAACAGAAGAAGAAGCAGAAGAATAGAAGCAGAAGAATAGAAGCAGAAGAAGCAGAAGAAACAAAAGAAGCAGAAGAAGAAACAAAAGAAGCAGACGAAGCAGAAGAAGAAACAAAAGAAGCAGAAGAAGAAGAAGAAATAGAAGAAGCAGAAGAAGAAATAGAAGAAGCAGAAGAAGAAACAGCAGAAGAAGCAGAAGAAGAAATAGAAGAAGCAGAAGAAGAAACAGAAGAAGAAGCAGTAGAAGACTTTCTAATGACTGCCGACTTTCTTTAGCAATTTCAAACAGACTACTTTTATCAGGCAGGTGATTACATTTCAATTTTAGACCTCTAAAAACGAGGTCCATCTCAGCGCTTTCATGAGAAACAAAGAAATGTAAAAAAAAAAAGACATTTTCTTTCTGAAAATGCAGTCAGTTATAAGAAAAATGCATTTAAGTTAGTCCTGCTAGAGAGAAGTTTATTATTGTGCACAGAGACCAGATTATTCTGATAAATAAGTGATTGTAATATCATTTGTTTCTATAGGATAATTTTCCCTCATTGTGGTGTTCATTAACTTGGTGCAGTCTTTTAAATCTTTGCTTTTACTAATTCCACCGAAGGTCCAGATACCCTGTCTGAGGACCCCCCCCCCCAACCCCCAGAAAGGCTGTGTCGGCCCTCTCCCTGTTACCTATCGCACTTTGTATTCACTTGCTGTTAATCTGTCTTCCAAAACCTTGCCTTGCAAAGTGTCTAAACATGGCCAGAGCACGCCACTGGGCCATCTTTTCTCCCGGATAAGTTTACAGCCACCACAGCAGAGATGACCTTTTCTGTCGCTCTGAGGCGGAGAAGCCTTCGCCGCCAGCATTCCGGCGGGGTTACATCGTTATCATGGCTACGTTTCAGCTCAGCGCTGCCCGAAGGTGCAGCAGAGGCTTAACAAAAAGTAACCACGGAAACAAGACAACCCTCGGAACCTTCTAACGAATAATGAGAACTCTAAATCCAACATCTCAGTGAATAATTCCTTCCACTTTGTGTTTCATTTTTGGCATCTGAAACGTGCAATATTTTATTCAGGCCCTTGGATATTTAATTTGGGAGTTGAGAGAAGCCAAGACGCACGCCCACAGGCGGGCCATGACTGACAATCAACCCCTCGGGCCACACCTGAGCATGGTTCCCTCAACAAGGCCACACTGAGGCACCAACGATAAAGACTGCAGAGCCGTCTAACAGAGATGTCTTTTTTCGTTGGTTATGACGTTTGTTTTAGTATAAGAAGCCTTTGCTTTATGGAGAATACCTGTTCACTGAAATAGTAACTTCAGGCTGAAAAGGTGATTTTGGGAAGTGAACTTACCTTCTGGACGCGAGCTGGAGGTGAGGTTCTCCTCGCCCTCCTGCATCAACCTGCGTGCGGACCAGTCGACGGTGGGCTCCTCGCGGGCCCGAGCTCCAGCGGGGTCTGTTTCTGTGATGAGACGGACACGGTAGTGAAAAAAAAACCCAATATGGCAGAGAGAGACTATCTCGACTTTTTGGAAGAGTCATCCAGTCGGTATAACAGAGCGTACGACTACAGGCGAGATTCCGGAATGCGACACTAAGACGGAACCGTAGATGGATTTCCAATACTTACAATCAGGTGTAAATAACAAGACTTTGTTCTTTTTTCTTTTTTAAATGTTCTCTTGTATTAGTAATTATATGTGTAATTACATTTTTACCACATTATCCTGAGTAATCTATTTAAGATGGCTAAACTAAACACAGAGCCCAGATCAACATCAGGGTTTGGCTTCAACTCTCACCAACAGACACATTAAAGGTGCCTGTATCCATCTCCCTGCTTCACCGGGGCCATGGGTCGCTTATCTCGCGTTCTGGTTGGTGAATTCGGTCAGTGCACAGCTATATATGGAAGAAATCTACAGTGGATCCACTCCAAAAAGTTTATGCCCAACAGTCATTAAAAAAAGAAACAACGATTTGTCTGTTGTCACACAGCAGATAGAGGAACAAGGCGTTATCCTCAAAATCTTTCAGACACTGAACGTGTTTAAAGAAACAGTTTATGCTTAGATTCATGATCACCTGATTACAACCCTTTCTTGTTCACAAGCAATCCGTCCTGGTCTGGAAGATGCGCTCCTTGTCACTGGAAATGACTGTACTGCACGTAAAACAGGTCGGACTGAAAAATATTTAGTGTAAACGCAGATATGTGTACATTGGTGCTAATGTACTTTCCACGACCGCATCAGTGACATCTGCTTAAATAACCCTGTCGTAACATAACCACAACATATCCAAAATGTTCCTGATATGGGACGTCAGCCAAAATGTGTCCGTGTTGTCTTGCCACATTACCAGAGTCAGGCCCCTTCAAATTAAAAATGTAATGATGTTTTAAATACAGATCACTACACAATGTAAAGAAATGACTGTTGTAGTGAACACATGGCGGATTTTTATCAAAACTGTACCATTACTGAAAAGACGTGGGAAAAAATAACAAAATTATACCCTGAGTGGCCAGTTTATTAGGTACACCACCCTGGTCACAAAAATGGATCGCCCCAACAGTCTGGTGGCAGTGGTGTAACGGTGTGGGGATGTTTTCCTGGCACACCAACTAAGCAACGTTTGAACTCCACAGTGTCTATGAATATTATTGCTGACCAGGTGCATCCCTTCAGAAACATGACAGCGAGTTCAGAGTGGCCTGCACAGTACCCAGACTATAGACACCTAGGGATGAGATGGAACGGGCTGTTTGCAGAAACTGTGTGATACAATCACATTAGCATGGACCAACACCCCTGTGGAACCATTCCAACAATTTTTTAAATCTATGTCCCGAAGAATTCAGGCGGTTCTGGAGGCAAAGGTGAGCCTGACCCAGAACTAGATGTATTAGGGTTTACCTAATAATCTGGCCACTGAGTGTATTTGTCACAGGGTAATGATGGCCATGAGCAGCTCTGCTTAGACCAGTACAAGGGTACCCAGCATGCAATGCAACTAACAAATACTTCCACCCACAGACAACTGTAAAAAAAATAGCGGACTTCCTTTCTCCTGCAGGTCCTGGAGAGAACCATCTGACCACCAGTTCCTAATTAAACAGAACTAACAAAGCGACCCTGGCTTTGGGACCCTGGGGGAGGGGGACAGCACAACCTTCCAGAGGCTGAAGAACTGAAGTCTCAACACTGTCAGTCTCAACACTGTCAGTCTCAACACTGTCAGTCTCAACACTGTCACAAACCCTTAACTTGACTTCGGGACAATCTATACTGCGTTTGAGCCTCTAGGAAAGAATACAGATTCAAGTTTAAACATTTGGAAAATGTGAGTTTTACCTTACAGCAGGATCACATGTTTGGGCAAACTATACTTACATAGATCCTGAATTATCCATCATGTATTTCCTAAGCAGACAGTCCTATTTCGACTGACTAACCGAATTATGACTTCTAAATTGAATTGAGGACATGAAGGTTATCGTACATAAGTGGATCAGTAAATTTTGCATAAGAGAAACGGATGTTTCTGCGATGCTTTGGAGTGAGATGATATTTCTGTGCTACGGAGCAGCCCATACCAGCCCTTCAGGGCCAGTTTGATATTACACTTCAAATTCAGGTGTTAAGTTTCACAAGGCAGTAGCTTTTAGTCTTGTTAATGATCAAGTTTCCCAACTGCTCCCTTCCCTACAATGAGTAAAAATGACTGAGGCTATCCTGTTCTCCCTGAACCTAGCATCTATGTTGTTATTATTCTATAGCATCTTAGTAAACCCTCTTTCGCCAGATTTAAAAATCAAATTTTATGGCCTGCCCATTGAGATTGTAATAATTTATACAGCTGGATATTCACTGACGGAATCGGAATTTAACTCAGAACTGTTTTTGGCTATGAATCCAGACTCTTTTGTGTGTGCGTGTGTGTGTGTGTGTGTGTGTGTGTGTGTGTGTGTCGGACGTCACAAACACATGGCGCATCTTCAAGTTATAAATATAAAAATTCTTGCTTATAAATATTTACTTCAGGTGGGGATTGTCTACGTCTTTGTAAATATTAGCAGATTAAAACCACAAACTCACGTCTCCTTGATCAAATCCACACAAGGGACTCCAGAAAATTGCCGAGAGATTAATGCAAACATCTCTGTACTTCTTGGAGTTAAGCAGAGAGAAAATTGGTGGAATAACCAACCTGCCTCAACCTCTATAACCTCTTCTTTGTATGCAACCCATTGAAATAGGGTACCACTGCAGAACACACAATTGTTAATTTGACACAAGAATACCAATATGAAGAGAAAAATTCAGTAAAGCAAGAAGCCGTTAACCAGTAAAAGAAGAGACAAGGGACCTATGGGGGGGGGGGCATCGCCATCGAACTCCACTGGATTACACATTTTCTATTATAATATAGTATAGTGTGGACCCACCCTCAAACAGATTTAATTTTAAACGTTTAAACGATCAAGTCGTTTTAAACAAACGACAGATAACAATACTAATAGTTACTAGCATAAAGTACCGTAAAAGGCACTGCAAATTATGGTATTTTACTGTGAACGTTCAAAACATTGACAGATGCAAAACACTTCGTCCTCAGTACGGAATAGCCTAATAGTTTAGCCATAGTTTCATACTTGAGCTGTACTCGACTAAAACAGAAAAGAAACCGACCTTTCAAGCGCAGGACTTGAGCGAGGCAGATGACAGCGAAAACCCCCACTCCACAACAGCAAAGCCGACTGAGCATCCCGCGTCTTTTGGTCTTGAACTTGACTTTCATCACTATGTCGGTTCAGTTACCTTCAGAACATGCCTATCGCCCTGGAAGATTCGCTCTGTTTCCCCCTTTCTGTAACCCTCTTCTGAACTATTTCTGCAACCCGGTGTTCATAGAGTACATCGTTTTAAAATATCCCCCTTTTAAGGGTTGGATTTCTTAATAAAATCTTAGCTGGTGGCAGCACCTCGCACTCCCGTCCGTCAACCGTCCTCTTGCGAACCGGCGAAGGAGAGAAATTCACACCGATTTGCCCGCGCACTCCCAGGTTAACACAGCCATTTGGTTATCTTCCCTTCTCGACAACTCCCTCCCCCTTTTAAATTTTTACAACGGAGTATTTACGCTGTAGAGAACTGCGTGTACACAAAGCATCACAGATGAGGACGATAAACGCACTCGTTAATATATGAGGAATACTTGCGACATTCCCGCGGATTACCAGGTGATGTATCGTTACATGCTTTCTACTTAACACTTTTGTTTAGGACAATTGTGTATTAATGTTCAACAGACCGCATAAACAGCATACTCCCAGCTAAAAATACAACATTTCAAGAACATTCCGTGACTTCGTGTGTTGATATCCACTTGTTTCTCACGCATATCATTGCATAAACACATTGCTATAAGGACTGTATACAGGACCAGCAGAATCATTTTGGAACACGTTGAGCGGCTCCTTGATGAAGGTAAGGATCTTGTATACTGAATAATTTGCCTGTAATGCATTCACACGCACACCAACACACACACACTCTCTCGCGATCTCGAACAGTCACACACATAATTCAGCAATATGTCTGTGTTTACCCAACGCTGATGTGTAGGCCCTTGATAAAACCGCAAGCAAAGCCCGAGACACGTTTCCCTCCAGCCTCCCCGCAGAGCCTGTGCTGGACGCAAGGCCATATAAAGGCATGATTCCGTGCTCTGTATTCATCACACCTTGTTTAGGTGTCAAGGCCTGAGAGATAAAGAACGTCTGTGTCCCTGTTGTTTAGTCAAACTCTCCGTGGGACATATCCCAGAGAAGTGTTTGCAATTGTAGTGTGTAATAGAACATGTCGCAGAGAAGTGTCCGCAGTGATATTGCCTAATAGGATATACCCCAGAGAAGTGTTAACTATGGTGTTGTCCTATAGGACATATCGCAGAGAAGGTGATCAATGGTGATTGGGTGATGCACAACACTATACATTGAACACCAGGTAAATGGAAAGTCAGTTGTGTTTCATTGGCTCAAGTCTTGTGCCATTGGCTCACAGGTCCACACGGTCTGTTGAGCTTGACTGAAATATGAACTGATTATTTGGCCATTTTGCCTGCTGCCACAAGAGGGCGCACCTCTTACACGCAGCACCTAACAAACAGTTCCCTTTCATTACAAAATTTGTCCACACAGGAAGCAAGGTAGAGTTGTCGCTGCTGTGAGTGCTTGCTGTACCTGTATAATTTAGATTATTTGTTTTGTTACTCCTTGTTCAGAATTCTTGCTGGAGAATCTTCTTGCGTGTACAAACTCGAGAGTTTTTTTGAACACAGATTATTGGTTCAGGCTATCGGAAGCTCAGATTAAAAATTAAGCCCTACTCGGTTTCCCGCGTCTCGGTTTATTCGCCCGATCTGTTGCCCTTTGTCCTCCAATCAGAAGTGTCTGTTAGTCTTCAGGCCGTTCAAGGGCACCACGGTGGTAGGCCTTTCAGTTGATCCCGCCACACGAAGGCAAAGTTACATGAACGAGCGAAAATGGTTTGAGCCTCGTTTTCTTGTACTGTTGTTGACCAATATAAATGAGAACTCATTGGGAACTGGATACTCAACCCGGTTGTCTCCAGGGATGGATTTTACGTCAGTTACTCTATGATGATGACAGTCAACTCTTGTTATTTTCTCTCGTGGGGCATGCCTTGACCATGGATGTAAAAAAACTGAAACTTTCAAACTGAAACCAGAGTACTATAGAGATGTGACATTCAAGTGGTAACCTACATCAGTTTATCTTTATATTCCAGCTTTATTTAAGATACGGCAATTACATTTTCCTTTTAACTGATAAATGGATGAAAATCAAGGTGGTGATATTTAAAATATATATTTTATAATCTGAAAGCTAAATATAAACCTTTTGTTCTGATGAAAGAATAAAAAAATGTCAAAAACTTTCAACAAGCAATTTCCGCAATTTCCCCGTGGGGATGAATAAAGTACCTGTCTATCTATCCATCTATCAAGGCGTCAGGATATCGGAGTCATCAGGGTTCTGTTATATCATTGGCTGTCCAGCAGATGTTAGCAGATTTCTACAGAAAGTTACTTTGACGGTTACAGTTCATCCTGGGTGGCGGTCTATGCGACGTTCCGATTTAAACAGTTTAGGAATATAACAAAGTAGTTATATTTCACTTCATTCAAACACAAAAACAAGCCGGAAAACGCGTTTGTAGTTCATACAAGATTTTTTTTATTGCCAGGCCTCCAGTTTACATGTACAACACTTTTTCGATTGATAATTCTCAAGAACAAAGGAAGAGGAGGAACTAACACCAACACATTGTTTGTCTTCCCCCACCCGGATCTAAATACAGGCAGCTCCGTCAGCCCGTGAGCTGAGTGCATATCAACACAAACATGTGGTTTTCAGTAGCAGAGAGCACAAGTAGTTCACTGTATCTTCTATACAGCCAGTTAAAATGGGTGTACTGTACAAGGTTGCTTTCCAGACATTCTTTACAGATATACTGTAACTTGCTGGGACATTCTTGAGAGATATATATCGTACCCCTCACCCTACGCGCACACAAACACGCACGCACGCACGCACGCACACACACGCACGAACACACACCCTGCATAGGTACAGAGACACACGGACAAGAGAGACATAAACACTCAGCACACAACCCAGCAATGTGTGGCTCAGATGCCCTTCAAATAGTTCCAGCTTTTTCATGGGCTGGCAGTTTAAAGTACTTTCACTGGGCTCTGGGCTGATGTCCCCATTTTGCTACAATAAACTGCAGTCTGCCAACACAGAACGTAATATACACTTTTATGGAAGGTGAAAGCAAAACAAAGGGCATGAAAAAAAATAATTAAAATACAAAAAATTAGCACCACAGCACACATCTTTCTAACAGAAACGCTGGCCACGTGACACACTCATAGAATTGCAGGGAGGTTGTGGCAACATGATAACTTCACAATAACGTCACGGCAACGTTGTTCGAATGCTACCTGTCTGCTGGTTGAGGATCACTGCATCGAGAAGAGGCCGATCTCTGAGATCAGCCGAACCAAAACGGCGAGGACAGAGGAGCCTGGCTCCTGTCAACACTGAGAAATAAATGGAAGACTCATTAACCTGAAGAGAAGCAATGCCTTCAAGCATGTTTCTGCTGTAAGGGTTGCCCGCCCGCCCGCCCGTCCCAGTGAAGGCCTGGTTAAACGGTCAACTGAGTTACTTTGAATTGCTGGATCAAATATATATGGGCTGGCAACAAAACACTCAAAATTACTCGAAAGTCTCAGTTAGTTTTTTCCCCTTTAATGTTGAATTCCATGTTCCAGTGTTCAGGTTTGTTGCTGTTAATCGGATTAAACGATTAAACGCATCTGGTGGAACGATAAGGATCACGATACCAAGCTTTCGATGGGAAGGAAACAGGAGAGAAGGCTTTGCTTCGGCTCACCAGCTAAAATATTGTCGTTAAGAAAATGATTACAAAAAAAATAAATAAGAAACAACATTGTTAAATACGTATTTTTCTTTATGCCTCTGTACAATGCCCTCTGGCTGCGTTTCATGTTTATATTTGTCATTATATATGTTTATATATTGTGTTTATTTACAGATCCTCGCACAGGTCAATCTCCACCTGCGAGTAGCCAAGGCGTGGCGTTCGCGCATGTGCGCCATTTCAGTGTAACCCAGAAATGTGATCGGGGCATTCTCATGCTTCAACAACCTCCCACAAACCAAATGTCAATGCAGGATTGGCTCATACACAGGGTGTTCCTACACCTCACCACTTCGCTCATTTTGTCCAACAGGCTGTTGGGCAAATGTAAAACCAGACTCTTTTGGGCACATTTCGTTTCCGTGTGATGGAATATCTATATATAAATTAATTCAATTGATATCTTTTTTAAAGAAAAAAAAGATACAGATTTTGTACTTTATTTAATATATAATATACTGCTGGTACCAGGTAATCACAGTGACTATAAAATAAAGTCTATAAATCATATTCAAAATCACGAGAGGAAGAAAAGCGATCGTAGGAAATACACACGTTCATTTGAATATCTTGCGTCTTTAGCTTCGCTTGACGTCTCCCGCAGGGCCACGTACGAGTGTCAGGCTCCCATTGAGTTATTTATGTAGCCCAAAGAAAACTGCCTCAGTTTGAGTTGGCACAACCCATGGAATAATGTCTATCAATCCATCCATCAATCATTGATTGACAGATAGATTGATTGATTGATTGATTGATTGATGTCTAGTGGTGTTTGAGGGAGACTGTATTCTCCCAGCTGACACCGATCCGTCCACGGTCCGCCGCTCACTCGCTCGTGCGCGTTCCGCTCCTGGATCTGTCATTGTTCGTCGCCGAGGGTGGAGTCAGACGCCGTCAGGCTGCGGAGGGCGCTCTCGAGTCACAGGGAAAAGGGAAAGTGTTGCCTTTTGGGGGGTGTCGTTTGCATTGCTCAGGCACAGGTCCGGTGTGCCCGTCGCCACGGGCCCGTCCTGAGGTGATGGTTAAAGCCCAGTCAATAATGAGGGTGGGGGGGGGATGGGGGTTCAGCTGAGTTCCTCCCCAATCACCGTTAGGAACGCAAAGTGCATTAATTAAACAATAACCACACACACGCACACACAAAGGCTAACAGCTACACAGTCCTCACGTTAAGCACGTCCTACGCGTGCTTGAATTTACAAGGGACGGTACCCAAGCATACGTTTAAAAGACTGGCTCAGTTAAATAAAGGTGCCCTGTGAAAGTCAGTAACCTCTCATTTTGTGTCCTTACGATCAAGTGTTACGCCTCCTATTTTCTTTGTTTGAAACGTTCCTTTAACATTAACATTAACAAACATTAACATTGCGCTAGTGCAAAGACCCTCTATTTCAGTGCTGACAACGTTTCAGATGCAGACAACAACACAGAAAAGTTCTGACACCTTATCGTTCAACCCTAAAGATTACTGGTGAGGGATTAGCAGGAAGACCCGATCTGGGCCAGGCTTGATAAAAGTCTGTTAGTAGGACTCGTTGAAACCACCAATCATTCTGATGAAGATGAACTTTTTTCTGTTAGTAAATATTTGTACCGCCAGAGCCCAAAATGGTTTAATCAGAGGCCAGGTCTCTTATCCTGGCACAGAAAATGCTGGGGAGTCTTGGGTCTAACAGAGTCTGGGGTCTTATTAATGCCGTTCTCCTGCATTCAGGAGACAATTCAGATTTTTCCGGTTTTAAAAGCATATGCATTTATGAATATTATATCCGGTTTGTGTTAAATATTGTTTTTCCATGATTAGTTTAGGGTTTTTTTTTTAATCCCTAAACAAAACCTACAAGTTCTGCAACTGCTATTCTGCCCAACTTGCAAACTTGGAAAAGGAACTGTAGGTACGTGTTTAGATGCACGCACACGCACACTCACGCAAACACACATACGCACACACACGCACACACACACACACACACACAAACCGAACACCACCACGTTGTGTAGGTGTGGTCAGCCCTTACATGGTCGACCCTTGGAGAGGGATGACAACCCACGTTATTGTGAGGGAAGGCTGTGTGTCCACACAGCAGTTCAGGGCGCTTAGTTGGTTAAACAACAGGATATGAATACAGGCCCCACAATGGGCTGCAGTCTTTTTGTGCAAGGGGTTGGCGGCGGTCTTGGGCGCACGCTCGCTGGGCAGGGGCATGCCAGGCAGAGGGGCACGCCGGCCAGAGGGGCTCGCCGGGCAGAGGGGCACGCCGGCCAGAGGGGCTCGCCGGCCAGAGGGGCTCGCCGGGCTCCCCTGGCAGAGGGGCACGTCGGGCAGAGGGGTTCGCTGGGCAGAGGGGCTCGCTGGGCAGAGGGGCACGCCGGGTAGAGGGGTTCGCTGGGCAGAGGGGCACGCCGGGTAGAGGGGTTCGCTGGGCAGAGGGGCTCACTGGGTAGAGGGGTTC